>KN885911.1:36471-50813 GCA_000934455.1 Apostichopus parvimensis | reverse complement strand
TACGTAATTTCAACATGACACATGTGAACTCACACAGACTGATCATTCGTTAGAATAGGCCTAACCGAAATACTGTTTCCAACGACTATACAGATTTAAGTCAATTAATGAAATACAACCGATGGACTATGGCCCTGAACAAACAGTTTTGTAGTGGCTGAATGAATGAAGCCTAATTCGATGAAACTGAGATTCATATACACGTTTATTTAAACCATAATTATAGTAAATCATATACAACGAGATAGCTCAAACTGTACTGATGAAAGAGTAGTACAGAGAAAAAAAGAAGACTTCAGACAAAACAATTGAAAAGACAAAAAACTGAACCCAATTGTCAAAATCCCATCGCTATACCATATTTTCTATTTTTCAAGTTTATCCAAATTCCAACTTTGATTGGGCCAATTAAAAGTATAACTGAAACCAGAATGAAAACGCATTGAGGTTTCGATGGCTTCATTGCACTAGACTTCTGCTTGTCAACCAGAAACAGCTGTTAAAATATAAATGTCCCGAACCACTATGTTGATGTACAATTACACTAAGGCATGGTAAACCCAGGTCAGTCTACTGTACGTGGCAATACACACCTCTACCAAAAGCAATAGGGGTCTTGTACTCAATGTGATGCATCCACACACCAAGTATGAGAGGTATCAATGATATCCATCGTTATATATCATGTAAAAGGCTTTTCAGTTTGACCTCTGCCGACCTCAATGAGATTTGACCTTACAAGCAACATGATTCTTGTACTCAATATGGCAAAGCCATACACCATGTAGCCTATTAAAAGTATCTATGACTTCTACCATGAAAAAATCATGTTTTAAAGGTTTTCAGGCCTGACAATTGTTTTAAATGTAGGCCTACTCGTTATTTTGCGACCGTGACTAAAAGTTTATTAGCCAAAACGCAAAATTCACTCGCCACTATGACTGCCGTTCAAATCTCCATAGTACAGATCTGCAACATCAATACTTTCTATGAACAAAATGTTTAGCACTTAGGCAGTTACATGGTGCTACGTAATTGAACATTGGAAAATTATGTTTCTGTGCAGTATGAAATTTAAACTTTGTTCCACCAGAGGTAAGTGATGAACAAAGTAAAAGTTGTCGCAGAATTGTAAATAAGCAGCTAGACCTATTGCAGTGTCTCAATCAAATAAAAATAAAACATTTGCAAAAATACCAACGAAGAAAGCTTTGCTTCAGTTACATTCGAGCGTTTTCTGTGCCTTAGTGTATTCGTTATGGATGTGCCTGATCGTTTGGTCTGCTGTCATGAGTATAATATGTGGATCGAGTTTGAGGTTTCTGGCTTGGAATGTGATTTTAATTCAGCGTCGAGTAAAGATATTGTGTTTGTGTGCGATAAGTGTGTGAAATTTAAGGAATTAGAGGAGCTATTGAAAAGCTGGAATTGTGAATGGACTGAAGTCAGGAATAGTAGGACTATAACTAGTGCAGTTGTTGAAAGGGATTTTTGTGAGGATGTTCCAACTTGTAATGGATTCGAGGTGTTACATGTGGAGGAGTCCGTGATGTTTATGATGGGAATGAAGTCTCCCAGGAGGGAAATGTGTGTGGTTTGTAGTGGATGAAGTGCGTGGTGATTGTAATGTGATAGACGATGGAAGTGTGGTTGAAAACAGCGGTCAGTGGGACGGGAGAAGTCAAAAAAGGAAGAATGGTATTGTGTGGGGATTCACTAGTACGGTATGTGGACCGAGAGTTCTGCAGGGCGGATAAAGCAAAAACGGGTCAGGGTATGTTTGCCACGTGCCAAAATCCAGGATGTCAGTGAAAGCGTAAACACAATTGTGTCAAATGAGGAGGTGGCTGTAGTCCAGGTAGGTACCAATAATGTGCAGAAGGAGTCACTAGACATAGTCTGGTCCAGGTTTCACGAATTGTTGTGTCGCCTAGCATCAACTCGTGCTAAAGTTGTCATCTGTAGTCTATTGCCAAGATTTGACAACAAGGTTCAGTCACATAAGATGGTAACTTGGAATGGTTTCTTGCATAGTCTGTGTTCTGACTTCGGCTTCACATTTGTTCACATGTGGTCCCAGGGTAGAAGGGATTTTTTTGCCAGGGATGGGTTGCACTTAGCTAATACTGGGGCCTTGTTGTTTGGTACGATGGTGAATTACTCTGTTGAACAGCTATGTTTAAACTTAATTGGGGGCGATGGGGGCAGGCATTAATTGGTTTCGATGATAATCGTAACCTATGCATTCATGCAGGCGGATAGTGCGTGTGTATATGTATGGGTGTGGGCGTGTGTGTGCGTCTGTGTGCGTTTGTTTTTCTATCTGACCGAGGACTTGAACAAAAGAATTTCAGGTCCTCGGTTGTGATTCTAAAGAATCACCACGTCCTCGGAAGAATTCTATTGTATGGGGTATTGTTAAGGTTAGGGTACGTGGATTTGAACAATGGAAAATACAATGAAGAGAAGCTTGGACCAATGTAATATTTGGTGTATATGAGTACCACATTGAGTAGATGTGCCCTATTGTTTTTGGTGCCTGTGAAGGTCACCAAAGGTCAGAAAGAGGCCCAAAACCAAAGTATTAAAACAAGCAATAACTCCCATTGACAGGGTCCGACATGGTTGATATTTTGGAAGTAGTTGTGAATGTGGTAAGGGGTCGTTTCAAACATAACGGTCATGTGATCCAAGGTCAACAAAGGTCAATCAGGGGTCAAAAACTAGTATTTTTGCAGTAACTTGAGAACAAAATGTCCGTCAAGGTTGGGAGTTACGCTATTGTAATCCAGGAGTCGACCCGCATCTAGGTGACCTTTGACCATGGATTTGACTAGGCCACCCTAGAATTAGCTTCTTTTTTTTTGAGTGAGTTATACCTATTTGAATTATTTCTACCCAACGAATCAAGGTTAGGCTAATTATATGCAGTATTTCAATAATTTTACATGGCTAAAATCTGGACCGATTGGATAAAACTTGAGAACTCTGAAGCCTCTAAAGTTTTTCACATTGGACCCCACGCAGATAGCGCAAAGCGCGCTCTCGTTGACAGGTAAATAAATTATCCCCTCCCCCCTCAAGATGAATTCCTGGCTACGCCCTTGACTTTCGCTACAACATATAAAGTTCATATTATTAGTTGGACTATCCCTTCAACAATTTTAGCGTATGGAATTCAGGAATAAACTGTTCACTTTTGGATAAAGAAAAATTGATAACACTACCGTTACAATAGTTTCAAGTGTTTGGAATGGGGCATATTGAAAAAGTAACTAAATTTATCAAACTTCTCTCCCGCGAAACTCCCCCCCCCCCCGTCACTTGAACTCCCTCTTCCCCTCAGCCACCAGATGAAAAGTCTGGTAACGCCACTGACTATTGATGACCTTGTAAAGTATTCAGGGTACTTTACTCTCAAGGTCAGATTGACAAAATTAGCTACAAGAATCATGGCTAAACATGGTGTATGCCACGGACTCGATTCTTGAAAGCTTGGATTCGACTCGTATTGCATGGTAACCCCGCATGACAATCGTTTCCAATTTTACCGATAACCGGTGAGAAAAGTCCATTCAAGTCCGAGTCCTGACATGACTAGTACACATACATACCAATCACTATACAGTCAGGCGCGTAGCCCGAGAGGGGTGGGGGTGTTGGGTGATGTTCGTCCTGGGGAGGGGTCCCCTCCTCGAGATATTTTCGAGTATAAGGGGAGTGGTACGTATAGACGGAATGGTGCTATCATCTGCATCATAACTTTACTAAGTACACGTTTGGGATTTTTCAGCGTTCGCTATTACATGCAAGGCATTTCACCTACATTCACCCCCTCCCGCACCCCACCCGTCGCTACGACCTGCCAGAAGTTTTACACATCCGGTTAAGTTAATCGAGAGATGGACTTCACGAAAATCCCGGAATTGATATGAAAATAAGATATGATTACCTCGGCAATATGGTTGCTAATGTTAGTAATGGCGGCGCATTTTTGCTTTACAGCGAACGAGGAAGTATGCTTGACCTTGAGTGTCATCTACGACGCTAGTCCCGTATTACCAGAATGGTGTTGGTGTCCCCACGGTCTATGGTCTAACGAGGCTTTATATCCTGACAATATAAAAGAAAAATATATTGTTTATTAAAATGACAACAATTTCACAAACTGAGTGAAAGCAACAGCTAATGTATAGTAATGTATAGTGAGGGTGTACAACATACTTGATCTTAGTAATACAGTGAAAAGCAGTGTCATGTGACAAACAATAAGTTCACAATGACGCAGGCTATCCTGAACTAACCATTGAGCTCAACAACTGGCTTCTTGTACTATGTGATAAATACATTAACATACTAAATGACATCTGTCCTTGTTGAAATATTGTGTAAAACACGGTTTTCATAATTTGACTCCTGGTGAACTCAAACGACCATTAACCTCCTGCACCTCCACCCTCATTCTTGTTTTCAATGTGGTACAATTACATACCAAATATGCGATCTGTCCAAGCTTCCCTTGCGATATTATGATTAGGAAGGTTCGTTAGAGTAGAGAGACAGGTAAGAGAGGAGTGAAGTAAATGTTTAGCGTTTGTTGACTTCAAATGACGTTTGACCTCCACCAAAAGCAATGATATGCTCCCTAACTTTGATATGGTACATCTACAAACCAAATATGAGATCTGTCTAAGGTTCCCCTCTTGCAATATCACGTTTACAGGTTTAAACAATTTCACCTCTGATGACCCCAAGTGACATTTGACCACCACAAACAATAGGCTTCGTGTACTCAATGTGGTACTTATAAACACCAAATATGAGGTCTGCCCAAGTTTCCCTTCTTGAGAAATCGTATTTATAAGGTTTTCACAATTTGACCCCTGGTGACCCCAACTGACATTTGACTTCCACCAAAAACTATAGGCTTCTTGCACTCATGTGGTTCATGTATAAATAATGTATAAATTCGTGAGATACACAGTTTCTCTAAGTTGAATACAGAATATGCAAGAACTTATAACTGTAAACTTCATCATTATATATAGCTACAGTATGTTCACTGCATCTGATTTAAATACGACGTAAATATTCAGAATGAAGCCAAATTACGACTAAGTTTGAATATTATAATATAGAAATGTTATTATTGGCTGACCATTTTGTACTATTCTAATATGCTGTTTGATTGCTTTAGTGAAATCAATTAAACAGCCTTGAAATTGTTAAAACGGGAATACGAGTGACGGCATGAAACATGGTTACCCGAATTAGAGTTGCTCAAAGCCAGACGCCCCTACAATTTTAAGCTTCGGTAAACAAACACACACAAACTTATAATAGTAAAAAAAACCATTTTATTTCAGCTCAAGTAATAGGTATCCCATTGCTCGCAGTTTGCATGATAAACAAGTGAGGTCACCTTGAGCCTCACGGTTTGTTATTGGTGAACAAGTATCAGAAAACGTTGGGCGGATGCATAGTGGTTTATTGTACGATTTGTGGTTTAAACAATTTTAGCTTTTTCTCTGTTAGTTTTAGTAAACACTTTATACTTTTCTTCTTTTGAATGTGACCAGAGGCCAACATCAAGGATGGCTTCGACACAAGAAAATACCGGTAAGTTGGTATCGCTACATAAGGTAAATTGTATATGACTTAGACTATATCCGAATTAACCCAAGCACGTTACTGTTGTACATGGAATATTGTTCCATGAGTCATTTCGTTAAATTTGTTGTGTAATGGTTCTGTTTGTGTTACTGGTAGATATGGTGCAGCAGTAGTTTGTACAGATATCATTATAAAGAACAAAGCAATATAAACTTTTATCCATGCCGTCTATATGATATGCGTGGATATACCTATCCGTGCAGTTTTAAGAAGGGAACTATAAATATGTGTGAAGTGAATCAAGAAACACCAAAGATCGTTTGTGGGCGATTTGATTTACAAATTGAGAAAGAAAAAATCAAACTCCAATGCAGACAGCATTCTTTGGTTAATACTTTTGGATACTTACATGTACCCTGCGACATCATAAACGCAAGATTATCGAGGCTGAAATTGTTATTTTTCAAAACCCTCAGCCTGAACAAATGTGCGACTTATGTACATTTCAAGACATTGTGGCCAAATTAGCTTATTTAACAATTGTAGGTTATGACGTGACGTCATTAGTATAGGCATATGGGTGACAATGATGTTCTGTTGTTTAGATGAAATTAAAATAACATATATTTGATTGAGTTATTAGAATTTATAACACAATGGTTGAATATCTAACATGATAGCCTGTATCGAGTAGTCGACGTCATCATCACTTTAGCCTTAAAGAAGCATCCCAGAGATTTAGCATATATTAAAGGTAAATATCTTAAAACCCGGAATATTGCATTTTTATTTGACTATAATATATCAAGACAAAAATTATGCTTAAAGCTGGATATACTCAGTATATACAGTATACCAATGAGGAATGACTCAATTATGAAATAGCCAATCTTTCCTCCACAACATTTGAAGTTGACAAGTAAATTTGATAGTTGTTATGTCATATATACATGCATTTTGTTTTACTTGCAAATTTCTCAGTAAGGAGATATGCCGCATCCAGTCATTGGTTTTATTGTTAACTTCACATCCACCTTAGGTAGTAGGCATTGGAAATTTATCCAATCCAATCCAGGTCAAAAAACACAAACCAGATTTTTTGGGGGGTCAGTGGAGTAACTATGAAATAATACTTTTTTGGGTATTAACAGTGACATCTTTAATTATTAATATTTCAAATCATTATATAATTTTGTCTGAATTGTAGTCAAATTTCCGGCGGATACTTAGGATATGTTCCTCTTTCATAATTCAAAACGTCCCCTGGACTATTAAGAACAGGAAACCTGTCACTGGTGCTTGTTTTCTAGTTTTCTATTCCTGCCCCAGTGTTCGACTCGGTTTAGTTGCTTGTGGTCTGTCCCAAGTTCGCTTTGTCAACGTTCAGACGGGACGTATATGGAAATAAGGGGTTAATTAATCAACGGTCTAGCGTGCGTTACTCACAGGATTAATGCACGATCGGGGGATAATGCAAGCGATGCACGAGGGCGGAGCCCGAGTGCATCCAGCGATAGCATGAGTGCATTAATCATGTGAGTAACGCACGCTAGACCGTTGATTAACCCCGTTCATTCATACACTACCATTTGTGTGGGGAAAAAATCATAAAACAAAACATTTTTGGTTACATATAACCAAAGATTTATTAAAGTGATGCCCCGAAATTTTACCGTGCGTTACTCACAGGATTAAACACGGTCAGCTGACCTGAATGGACCAATAGGATTTAGGAATCTTTACTAAGTATGAATGAACATTCGTTAACTTGATATAAGCTAGTGTATATAGTTGGTGTGAAAGACGATATGGGGGAAGAGTAGGTGAGTTGGGTGACCCAGGACACATATGTCATGTATAGTTGTCCTAACACCATCTATAGAACACTTATATTGAAAGATACGTGATGATCGGCAAAGCGAGACTTACCATAGACTATTAACAACCATAACACATATACAGCGGAAACTTTGACTCTGCGTCTCTGTTGTACCTTAATGGTGTAACCTCCGGTACATAATACAAAGTAAATATTTGAACACGATGATCCGTGTTACTCTACTTTTAACAACTAAAAAAGTTTTAAAAGTAACGCATAGTCCAGAATCCATTGAGTCACCACACAACAAACAGTACACATTCCATAATTATTGACATTTTGACGACACCTACACCTACGCAAACTAACGTATGATATGTTTTTAGTTCATATCATTGTCTTATTTTGTGAATTCCTCGACCTTGCTTAGTGGGTAAACACATTCATATACAGAAAGTTTAAAGCAGATAGCTGCGTTTGTGATATGGATTACGTCTCTTACCAACGAAACCACATACAATATATGTTGTTCCGAGGTGTACTATGTTAATGGCACAAGAGATCGCTATACTATCATAAGAACTTCTGTTACTAAACGAAACAGCAATTAACTATTGACACTCATGGAGCTTACCTAAAGAAACCGATGTAGCTTGAAAGAAGGACTAAAATGAAATTTGTACCAATGCTTGTTTAAGAAAAAACCTTCATTTGTTTGACCAAGGAGGGCCAAATTGAACAGTCTAACACCCGCCAAACAAAAAGGGGAAAACATACTGATGTCGTACTATGATGTCTTGGGGTATTTCCTAAAAAGTGTGTGCAGTATGTGTCCCTTAAAAAACTTCAAGCAGTGGTTTAAAAGGCCACGTAACACTTTCAATCAACATCAATCAATCGATATGTAAATTTCAATGAACATATTCCAATTTAAATCGTCTTATACCAATTTAAATCGATATTATAACTCAATAAGTTGAAACTGACATCGATCGATTTAGATTGCATGAATCGATTTAAACTGGTATAAATATATTCAAAGTGACCGTTAGTGAATGAAAATTGCATTATGTTCGACTTAAAATGCCAGAAACACAAAGTTTTCGATTTCCCGTGATCTGATACAATATGGCCGCCATGTTGCTAGAACATGAGGAAAATCAATTTAAAAGAGATAAAATTGCTGGAAGCGATATCGACAAAATATACTAAAAAGGTAATATCTTGAAGCTAAATGTGGGGAGGGTGGTGAAGATGTAGAAAACTGTGTCCAATCCCGTACAGCGTTGCCGAGTAATGTATTATAATGCTAACTAAGATATGGAAATGCAAAATTGTATTTAAACTATTAATGGTTTACTTTATCGGCTTGAGCTATAGGGCAAAGTTGACTACGACGTAGTTTGATATTGCTAAAATTTGTCAAGTTGGAGTTGGATGGGACCGTCTGTTATCAAATACAGTTTAGTTTGAAATTCATCCTAGAAGTATTCCAACTGTGATCAGATTATCCATGGTTGTAATTTATCTTCATTTCTATATGATTTGTATATTTACTTAAAAGTAGAGCTATGTTTAGTGCACAGAGAATATACAAAAGAGGCATAAATCAACCTTGAAATTTACAATTTCTCAGCAAATTGTGGTGCCAAATATCTATAAAAACTGATAATACCTAAAGATCGTGAGATTTCTGAAACTCTAGAATGGCATCATATCATATTCTGTTCTTTTGCAATCATTGGTTTCAGTTTCCATTCAATCAGATTCTGTATCAGTCACTTCACATAATTTTGTCTTAGAAACAGTTCAGAATCATCACAACAACTGTGCTGTTTAATCGAATTGTCAAGTTTAGTGGTAAACTGAGGTTTCTTGATCAGTTTTAATATTTAAACGTTACATTAATTATAAGGTACACCACTTATATGTTTTATGTGTTATTACTGATTTTGCAGAGTCAAATGTTTACTACGATATTGCTGAAATTCGGGACCAGATCCCGGAGTACATAGAAGTCACTGGAGATGCAGAATATATGAGGGTAATTCCACCTGGGACACCGCCATCAAACACGACAGTGGCATCTGCACCACCTGCAGGAAATGTGATGTTAACACCTAACATTGCGAACCAACAACTTCAAGGATCGCAACCACCGGTTAACCCGCAATACCAGACTACGTCTCAGCCACAGCAGCTTCCACCACAACCTCAGCAGCCGTACCTTCAACCCCAGATGCCTCCTCACCAACAACAAACAGCCAACAATCAACCCCAGCAAAACCCTGTCACATATCCCGCTCCTCCGCCATATCAACAATACGACCAAAAAGGAGCTTTGCCTCCTCCCTACCAGCCACTACAGATACAGACTATCCAGCCGCAACCGATTCACGCACTGCCGTACAATATGTCACAACAAGGTCAGGGGGTAGTTTTCCAGCAGCCTCAACAGTTTCAACAAATGGTATGCAGTTTTGTGTGTTGCAGTTGTCAATAAGAATGTAACATATAATGTTGAGAGGTGTTGACGTTACATGGCTTGGGAATTGGTTTCATTTCTATTGTATAAGAAATATGTATGCGTGAAATAGAATCCCACTTATACAATCACCATAATTCTGAAACGAAGAGGATAAGGGAAATATATCAAAGATATTATTGCGAGATAGTCTTTATTATTTTCAATGAAGGGTTGGTTCATGACATTCATATACTCGGTTTTATGGAAAGGTTGTTTCTACTAGTCATCACCCTCCCCATAGAATGCATACATAATCAATGGAGCATGACATTGTATACATTGATTTGTTCATCTAGGGGCGTCCATACATCATCGTTTTTCAAAGGGTGTAAATCGATTTGGAGATCGACTAGCACTTTTGAGATCGAATAAAGTGACAGGTCGAGTAAGTTGGGCTATCGAAACCGGTTTTTGTCTAACATCAACAACTGTCTACTGCGAGGCGTATAGGAGGGTAGTTCGGGTTGGTTGTCAACTGGAGGTGTATATTTATTCGTAATCGACTTTGTCGGGGTCCAGGGACAGATCTCTGGTTCTCCCTTCAGCTGCAGCATTTTCAGATATTGTCAGGCTTTTCTTGTTCTCTCAGAGATGTTGATTAAAGAAAGAACAATCTCCTACATTTGTTCAGCACTTGAAACGATTAGTGATCGAGAAATGAACAGTTACCTTTGGATCTCACCATGTCGTCACACGGGCAATTTGTCAAAATTAGTGTTAAAAGCAAATTATTATTTGTCTTTTTACTTTATTTCCTTTAAGAAAATAAAACTTCACCAGTCAGGTTTATCTGCAATATATTTTCTTCATGATATGTTCAATATCTACAACTGTCGGAAATGTTAATATCAAATTCAACTAAAAATCTGCCTTAGTTCCAAAGAAGAAGAAGAAGCAGAACATTAATAAATAATATCATGGTACACACCTGAGACATCGCGAAATTTCCATTTGGCATTCTGAAGGTTACCCTTACATATGTTTTTTTTTTTTACTGGGGAACGTGTACAGAAACCATTCTCGTAGTTTATAACATACAAGGTGGCATATTCCAGATATATTTGATACAAATCCGTCAGTCTGTTCCCCTGTCCCGGGAATGTGTCAAAAAGCAACAAGAGAACATCTTTGGATATATGGTATTAAATAAGACTTGGTTTTTTAATTTGTGGCTTGTATGAATGGAAAAACATGTGTTGCCAACCTTCAACTAAGGCAACTTAGGCTCTACTTTAGACCTATAAAAAGGAGCGTAGGAAATTTGTTTTCCGGTAAGTAAAGGTTACTTGCTAACAAGCGACCAAAACTGAGGGACTGGTCGAAATATTCTACATGCTCATGATATGGACAATTTAAGATGTCGTGATGACCAACGCGTCAACTGTAATACTATGGGACACAATGCCATTAAAGTGAACATATAGTATGATGTGTTGTTAATATAATAACCCATTTTGTAAATTTATGCACACGAGTGAGGTAGTTTTAGATATATATGCTGATAAATTTTTGCTTGCTTTATGTTCTCAGCCATTCCGACCTGTCACGGCAATACCTACATCGGATGCAGGTCAAAGTAACTCAATACAAGGAATGGCTATAACCTCCATAGTGCTATCAGCGATTGCAACAGTGTGTGTTCTTGGATGCCTTTGTACCATACCAGCAATAGTGTTTGGTTCACTGGTGAGTTATAATGTGTTAATCTATGTTAATAGCTCACACAGACAATATGACATGATTGTCGTTCAAGGTGTTTTGCCCAAAGATGTCATTTTGCAAATCTCAATTGATTTGTAGCATCGCTGAAATTCTAAAGTTAAATTTACTGCCTTTGACAGGCAATTCATCCAGGCCAATCAAGCTGGACATCTCTATGTATTTTCGAGGCTATGTGTGTATGTGTTGTGCGCGTGTATAGCCCTATACCTTGTAAACACGATATATAAAGACTTCATGTGGTCCAAGAATCTGAACTTAGAAAAGTAGGCACATGAATGATAGATTGATCATACGACTTCACAAATCCGCTGTTTCCCATAGAATTACAGGAATCCTTGTATACCTCTCCTTCTTCGGGTAACCATGTGTATTCTTAGCCACTCAATTCATAATTTGATTGCTTGAATGTTTTAAGTTTCCTAATATGGTAAGAAACTACTCGGAGTCTGGTTGTGAGTATTTTCTTTCTATAATAATAAAAGTAGAGACTTCTTCAACATGTGTTCAGCTGACCAACACAGCGGAGAACTGTTAGCGATGAGATATCATACTTACCCTTGTTCAAGTCTACAATCATTAGCCTAATGGGAAGGAATGTTTCATCATTATATCTCCCAAAAGGAATCAAATTATTCTGAGTTGCATGTGGTTAATAATTTATTACTACGCATCCCTATCACACATATAAGTTTATATTTTAATCTGAAAACTGTAACATTTCGCAGCCAGTCGAAATGCTATACTTCCAATTACTCATAACGTTTCTCCTAAATCTCTCCTTCAGGCTTTAAACAGATCCACGGCGGCAGACACAAGGAAAAAATTCGCTATCACCTCTATGGTTTTGACAGTTACAGCATGGATCTTATATGTTGCCTTAATATTGTTATCAATAATTCAATAATTTCAATAATAGGAGGCTAAGAGGCTGTGGTGCAGAGGCTGCGCTGAAGTAACCTGCTGGTTTCAACTCGAGGAAGGAACCACATAGTGCTGCTTAAACGCTGACCATAACAGTTTTTCGAAATATATATCTATACATTTACTTAGCAATTAAAAGGAATATTTTACTCTGATGTGAATGATGGTCAGGTATTAAACTCAGCCTGTAGTTGTTCGCCAACCGCCTCAACATTATCAACAAATTGTACAGTTTTGAAAGCTGCAGTTGTCATTAAGTATGTAAAATATAATATTATTCATGTTGAGAGATATTTGTCAGAGATAGCTAGAGAATACGCATCAGAAAGCTGAGTTATTGAAAGCCTGTTGCTTCAAACAACTTGTTCTCTCTACAAGAGTATAACAGAGACTGAGGATAAACTGTACAGTACATATATACAGAAACAAGATTACCTAAAAGTAACACACTCACAATACAACTTGGTTAACCCTACAATAGTCTGAAGCAGAGCTGTAAAAAAAGACACTTAACTGTTCCACAAACGGCATTCCTTCTGAATACATATAATAGAGCTAGGAACTAAAGGCATATAAAGAGTATTAAATAGAATGTGGTACTACACTTATCAACAGTATTCATCAACTTTCTAACATAGCTGATTTTCAAGTATGGGTTATAAGAGGAATATTCAATTAATGGTCCTTTCACAAACTGGTCTGCTGCCAAACAGATTACTTTCAAGGACTTTTTGTGCATATTAGTACTAGACTAAAGTACCTGTGTAAATTCTGAGTTATTTTAACGTCTTTGGTTAGAGACTTACATCCTTCAACCCCATTCCCCCGACCCCCTCCCCTCCATGCCTGGTATCCATTCCTGTTTCTGTGCAGGTGTGATAGATCCAAGAACACTACTTGATCAAACTCTTCCATTTCTTCTACCATCGTTCTCAGTTGTGTCCTTGACAATAAGTAGTAGTATGATAAATGGAGACTCACCCTGAAAAGGAAGATTATCCAGAAACTTACAGAGAGTTGCGTGTAAGTCCCTTACGCTACAGAATGGTCTATCAGACCAGGCGGCTAATGGTATCATGGGAGTCTTAGCAACAACATTTGCCAGATAGTCACCAAACTCTTTGTAGCCTAAGTTATTGATGTCTTCAAGAGATTTCACTTTAGCCATGGCAACAATTCCCCTATATGCACACAGAAAGAAAGAAAGAAAGACCAACATATAATACTCAAACAGCACAAGCATAATGTATTCAAAATTGAGTGTAAAGCATACAGTATAACTAATTTCACAGGAATTAACTAAGTTTATTAAAATTAAACTGGATTGATCATTCCAAGGTTTACTGGTCATGTTTCGGAGTGTTGGGGTGGGTGGCATGGACGTTTATATGATATACCAGTGAGGTGTATAGGCCTATACTGATTCCATCTTCATGGTTAGTTATTGGTGAACAAGTATCAGTAAGTAGCAGTAAATGTAATATACGGTGAGATACATTGCACGTATGAATAAATATGTGTTATGTGTACAATTTTTAGTTTTAGTGTTTTTAGTTTTAGTTTAAGTGAACAGTTCATGTTTTTCATCTTTGAATGTGACGAGAGGCCAATATCAAGGATGGCATGGACGCAAGAAAATACCGGTAAGTCGGTATCGCTACATATGGTAAATTGTATAGGATTTAGACTATATCTGAATTAACCCAAGTACGTTACTGTTGTACACGGAATATTGTTCCA
>KN885910.1:66816-84463 GCA_000934455.1 Apostichopus parvimensis | reverse complement strand
CTGAATAGATGGAAGTTATATGTCGCTATATATTTGTTGAGATTAATGGTGTCGATATAACGCATTTTTTCCTATTCAAACCCAGCCTCTATACAATATATTTATATAATGCATGAATTGAAGTTCACACCATAGTTGTTTACAACTTGAAACCGTCGAACGAAATATGTGAGGAGCTTTGATCACCGGTAACAAATTACAATAGTAAAAATATTATGGCACAGAAAAAAATTATTCCAAGCTATAAACACCACTTACTGACTTGTCTGTCACTTCTGCTTTCAATATAAAGCAAGATGAACCAACATTTGGCGGTACCTTACATTTGGTAAAAGCTGTCTAACTTAGTTTGTACGCTAATAACTTTCTGGTTGGTATACACTCGTGAAAATCCCAAGCAAAACTGTAAATTAAATGTAAAATAAATAATACAAGAATATATATAGAACATGCTTAAAAGTGAAATATATTTTTGTGAAACTTTTTCGGGCATTTTGTGTGTCACTATATATAATTGGAGATATTTTTGCTAAAAGCTTTTTTTCCCCTTTTGACAAGAAAAATCATGCTCTTCTCTCTAGTAATGAATACTTGGTTAGTGATATGTTGACTTTATTTGAAACACGTGTTTTTACTTTGTTATTACTGTAACTGTTTAGTCCTTGAAAAGATTCCAACTACCAATGTTTATATGATTATCATATGAATTTATAACAGTCCAGTCTTCATGCATACGAGAACTCTTCGTGACCTACTTCTCATCTCAACCCTTCAATAAAGGAGGATGAGATATTGCAGTTCCTTGGTCAGTTGGGCCATATACAGCTAGCCTATGTCAGTTGCCATAGCAACAGTTCCCATGGTAATGGCTATTTTTCCTGAGTAGCTACTCTCGGGGGTGGGGGGGGGGTCACCCATGGTGGGGTACCAGGGGGATCGGAAGTCCAGATTGAGGGAGGGGTCAAAACGTGTCTGCGTGTGTGTGTCTGTGTGTGTGTGGGTCCAATTTTGTGTCAAGAACTCCAAAACGGCTTAGCCGATTTCTTCAAACTTGGTGGGAAGGTACCCAGGGTGAACCCTTGTGTCTCGCGGGCGCCCGGAACCTAAGGTCAGAGGTCAAAGTCAAATAAACACTAAATGAATTGTGTGTGTGTGATATAACTCCATGGGGAAACATTGAATTGACATGGAACCTTTACAGGTAATGGAAATGTCAAGTACTATCAACAAATGTGGTTGCCATGGGAACAGAGGTCAAAAAATCACGTGGTTATAGGTCAAATGTATATATTTAGTGCAAGGTTTGTGTCAAAAACTCCTAAACGGATGTGCCGATTTTGTTCAAACTTGGTGGGAAGGTACCCCAGGGTGAGCCCTTGTCTCGCAGAGCCCAGAACCAAAGGTCAAATTTAGTTAAAGGTAAATATTTTAGAGCAACATTGTGTAAAATAACGGTTTGCTGACGATCAGATTGCAACTCCGTGGATAGGCCTCTTGTAGTTTTCCAATTTGGAACATTTTGGGCGAATTAAGCCCTTTTGGAGCTCAAATGACGTTCTCAATCGAATGTTGCAAGATTAATTTATCAAGCTGGATTCTAGTAAAATGAATATCTTTGAAACTAGGATGCTTATAGAATACGTTGTTTGAAGGTATTGTAAACCCGAGGTATGATGAGAGAAAGTAGGTTACCTCGTGAGGTGGGGGTCAGGATGACATAAATAGTGGCCAGTTCTCCACGCCTCCGTTTCTAAAACAATGTAATTTATCTTCTAACAGCACATTCACTATGTATGAAGGTTTGTTGTAAAATATAACTTACTTTTAAGATTTTTTATGAAGCCACCCAAGATCTGAAGATATTGTTCGGGCACAACAAATCCGCTCTTTAACTCCATCCTCCTTAAATACAGTACATTGCGATTGTGCCCAAAAATAATCATGACGATGTTATATGCCAAGTGATATATACTTGAGAAAGAAAATTGGTTTACTTTTTGAAACAGCTACAATTCTATGATATTATTTATAGAGGATATTGTGCAGAAACTTGTCGACAAGTCCCAGAATGCCAAAACACCTATGTAACCACTGATGAAATCAGGGCCTTTTGGGATTACGTTAGTAGGCACAGGGTGTGTGTGAGTGTGTGCATGTGTACTTTTTAAGGTCGGTCATCCAGGAAAGAACCTAGGCACGAAAAACCGAACGACTGATCAGCTCTCAACCCCAGTCCCCTTGCATCGAGACAGTGACTGTGTGATCATCGTCAGGTGTGTATTACGATTCCCCCGGAAGGGAAACAGATACTACACATGATCTTAGCCAAAAGGCCGAGAACCCTGTGTCTGTGTGTAGGCCTGTACCTTTTGTTGACAAGTCCTCCTTTCCCAATTTTCAATAGCTATGGCATCAAACAATATTGTTGACATACTAAGAAATGTCTGACAAAACTAGCCTTTTCAAACTGAACTGGAGCCGAATATGGTATAGCAGTTGATGTCTTGACGTTTACGCAGTGTGTCTGTGTTTCATCTATGCACATAAATGTTCTCTAAGTGTTAGTCGCACGAATTGTCGCTTTTTGAAAATAACAGCCGGCGCAATAACTCGTCTTTACATAAAGTCTATGAATAAAATTTGAATAAAATACTCCTTTTCGTCAAATTCGGACAATCTTGTTTTGAAGATGATTCTTTTAATACTAATCTAAATGAATCGGAATAGTACGGTTTACATTTTTTATAAATAAATATACCTTTTGCATACGAACGAGAATTGCAAATATATGCAGGTTGCCAACGAGAGGAGTAGGCGTATGTAAATATTCTACATAGGCCTACTACAAAACAAACAAAAAGTGTACTTCGGCATATTGTTCTGACAAATGCAAATTAGTTTTATATTCGACTCTATACCCATATTAAATCCATCCAACTCCTGGTTTTTAACTACAACCAAAGTGAATGCATTTAATACAGTTTCGAATAACATACCTTAGCTGACCAAAAGTAAACAACGTCCCTCAGTGTAGCTGTAAATATAGGTGTAGCTGTAAAAATTGGGTTGTTATGTTTAACGCAAGACCACTATAAAAAGGCAGTTTCCAATCTGTATTATTCATTCGGTGACATCTTTTCAACTGGGCTTTTCAGCAAAAGAGGTCATGTCTTAGAACAGACAGGGGGGTAAGGCAAACTCCAAAATGGATTAGCATTCACCAATCGAAGTGGGATATTTTTATAAATTTAGTATAATGAATTGCAGTAAATTAATACCTTTTATTGATTTCTACTCAACCAATTACCGCCACAGAAACAAAACAATAAGAAAACACGCAATTAATTGATATCATAGCTTGTACGTCTTGTTATTGTCTTTACAATATGAAAAAACAACATACAACAAAATCATATATATGAAGAGGAATGCAAATGACCTACAAGTAATCATAAAATTCATGTGCATATGAGACCGTCGTAGATACATGATTAATGAGATAGGGAGGGGTGGGGGTACAGAAAAACAGGTTTGAAAACTGTAATTACCCTTTGCTAACCTTTGACCTGAAACAATACACATTACAGGCTCACCCAAATATGACTTCAATGACCCTTTTTTTGAGATGTTTACGAACAAAAGGGGCTAGGGGTGGGGGTCATACATACTGATATCATATACCAGTGTGATACTTTTTAGAACTAACCCAAGATAGAACCTGGGCACAAAACTATTTAACTGAACCACTGATCCCGCGGCCCTTGCATTGAGACTGTGACTGTATGATCCTCTTCAAATGTGTATTACATGTCCATTGGGATTGAATGCTTTGACTAACAATGGATAACCCCAAATCTCAAAAAATCCAAGATAAACAGACTCAATCCTATAAATCCATCTTTAAGAGTCATACACACTTGGGCAAAGAATTTCATGTCAAGAAATTATGTTCCTTTTGACAAATTTATGAATGGACATTGTTGTCCCCATAACAGCCTTTTTCGACAATACAAAATCACGTAATGCAAAATAATTTATCAGACAAACCTTCTTATTCTCATATTTTTCAACTGTCAAGTGATGAGAATCCACCTCAAACTGCACAGAGAGTGAAACTAGAGAGCTAAATGATCAGCTAACATTCAGGAGGATGGGGGGGGGGGGGGGGGGGAGCTCTGGTACACAGACAGGCCGAACACACCACAAGCTGACGCAAACAGTGCGAACATTGATGATTTAATGTCACAACAACTGCGATGCATTAACACAACAAGTATTGACAGCTTCTCACTTCCGTGATGAAATGTTAATCACAAAAGCTTTTATTCAGTGCAGCAAATGACGACCACCTTAGAAATCTCCTGTAGGTTTTTGGACGATAATTTACTTTCAACTGATACAAAGATCTGTTCCATAGCAGGTTATTACTGATCCCTCCAAAAGAAAGTATCTTTCAACGAGAGAGCAAGATAAATGTGTTCTTCGAGATATTCTTGCAGTCGATAACGACTTAAAAAAGGATGAATTTAGGCACAAAATTAATTCTGATATTTTGAAGACCGTTGAGTAAAAAAACTACTCTCAGTGCAGGTTGTATTTCTATACCTCTTTTAATGTTTGAAAAAATGAAACTTAAAATATCTGAGGTTCATCAATTAAAGTGACTGGATTATAAAGCCTTATTCACAAACCATTTGGTCAGTTCCTCAAATACAATCATAAAAACATCAATGGGAAAAACGATTCTATCGTCTAAAATGGCTTGTTTGAAATGCATTTCAAAATTGTCATGGATGAATGGTGTCGAATGTCGTCCAAGGGGTGATCTATTCGATTATATGAAGTTAAGAGAATTTGTGAAACAATGGCAGAAACAAAATAGGTACCAAGTCTGTTGACTGTAGGAGGGTATAAAGGAGTATTCTTTTCTTTATATTTCTAGTCACATTGTTTCACACACTGACTCTGTTGCAAGTTCACTTTGCACAGTCACAGTTTGAACCATACGTCAAGCCCATTGAGTAATGCAATGTCAGCCCATGCTGTATAGTAATGGATGGACAGCTACCATTACCAGTTGTTCCATGTTTGCCTTTGTACTACATTAAGTGACCTCTGCGTATGACCACCACGCCACCAGACTCCTAGAATGTAGAATCTATGATTCTCATGTGTGTGAAATAATTAGAGTGCTTCTGTAACATGGACCCTTCAGCTGTTCTTAACAGCCATTGATGGATCACATGTTAGACTGTGGTATTAAAACTCGGAGAAGCATTTATCCAGTAACTAATGGATCACATGCTAGACTGTGGTAATAAAACTCAGAGAATCATTTATCCAGCATCGCATAGCAAAATGCTATACAGTATGGTCAAGTTGCTATACATGTGTAGAGACGTGTAGCGGTTAACTATGCAGGAACTATTCAACGAGAGATGAAGTTCAGAGACGTCGAAAATGCTACTCAGATTTGGATCGCTTAATCGTTCCCTTACACTGTAACCTCAATCTGTTCACCATAATGACGTCATAATGACATCATAACTCACCACCGTGGAATATGGTGTCATGACAGACAATAGTCAGAAAGGATAGGAAACAATGACATAGTTGTTATCAAAAATTGTTATATGGCCTGCTTCTACAAACTTTAATTAAGGCTAATTTAAGAAAAAAATGAATCACCACAATCAATCTGTTTTCATTTGGTTTGATGAAACACATATAAGAAACCAAAGTTCTGAATGTCATCAAAAATACCTGGTACCCTAGATGAAAATGTAAACACATATACAGTATCTCACAGCTAATCATGGATAACCCTTTGGCCAGAGTTTAGTTCAGTGGATGTTACTGTAAATCCAAACTTCAGATTCCATTCCAGAGCTTTGTTAATTCCTTGAGCAGCTCCACATCTCATTCATAGCCCCTATAAATTAAACAAAATTAAAAAAAATCAAAACATTCATAATCATCAGCTTTTGTTTTAACAAGATACCAGCACAACATGAAGTCATAATACATGTCACTAATTAAAATTAACTTTACTCATACAAAATATCTAGCATTAATATAGGAGATTTGACATCTTACTTTTCAGCAACTATTACTTCACAGTTTAGGTACATTAATTTAGAATTATAATTCAAAGTTATTGTCAAATTTTATATATAGCTTTATTTGTAAGGATGAATCAAACAGTTTGACACAGGGTCATGTGTTTAAACGTCAGTATTTACCTTCTTTTTCCACACAAAGTCTACCTATATCCAACATAAAGTTTTCACGGTAACATTTTAAGGCTGGAAATTTGATTTGTTCAGATAAATCTAGACCTGACTAAGTGATTTCTTTAACCATGCCCCCGATTTTTGAAAAATTTGGGTCTCACATGTAAGTTGAGATATGGAGTATTAATGGCAGAATTACAATTCCAAAGTTTTATAGTAAATTTGCCTGGCTATTTTTGAAGTTTGAAAAAATTTTGTGAAAATTATACAAATTCCTTGTTAAGCATGTCATTGCAATGTTGTTCTCGTTTTCTTTGTTTCTTTGTTCTTATTTAAATAACAAACCGAGGTGAGAATAAGCCGACAAAACTACTAATCAAATTACAAAGCCCTAAGATGATGGTATTGTTAGAAGACCAGACCATTTCCATCCTGTAAATCTTCAATGAGGGCCAACAGATTGAATTAAAACACAAAGGTGCACTCTCCATTATGTAAACGACCTTATCCCTAACTGTACACCTTTTTGTATTGGGGGGGTGGGGGGGGGCACTATTGTGTAGTAAATAATCACGCCATTATGACGATTTAAGGTTTTTTCTAAATTTTGGGTCAATTCACAGAGTTTGAGTCTACGAAAGATCAAACAAAACCAGGTGTGTCCTGTCTTTTATAAACAAAACAGTGAATGAAGTCTTGGGATGCGTATGCGAGCAGACACAGAGATTTATGTTACAGTGCTAGGCATAGTGATTGCTGAATTCTGATTTACGATAAACCTTGACAGTACACTAACTGTTAAACAATCAAGGCAAATCTGTTTAATTGAAGTTTTTCATTATTTACTACACAACAGCAACAAGAAAGGATGGTTCAAACCGTCGAGGTTGGATGCTTCATTCTACTTACTCAACCATGTGTGCTAGATCCCAACTGGTCTCTGACGATACGGGCGCCTCCACTCTTACACCGTCCTTATTAATGACAACTACTTCATACTGTAAAAAAAGCAAGAACATTACAATGTGATATAACACAATATAATAACTCCGACGTAAGTCAAACTTTTTAATTCGTCGAACGAGGTGAAACACCGGACACCAGAAGAAATATCATATCACACCAAATTGATCCAACGGGGGGGGGGGGGTTCAATAGTCAGATGCTGAGAGGGCTGCAGCATTATGGGCAGCCTAGCTGTGTAGGTCACATTAGACACTGCTGGTTAACAGATAATCTCTATTGACATTGGTTCAGACTTATTGCAGCTACTGCAAGCTTCAATATATGACTCTGTGCCGAACATACTTTTAACTTGCATGTAGCGAAATGATATCAATCTGGCTGGTTCTTTACATTCAGTAGCTTAGCATTGACATAATCTGTATATATGAACACTTCATTTCACTTCAACATTCCTCATTTTTAATGGACTCTTTTCTACAGGCGACCTTTGTAGGACAGGCTACGTCATGTGACCTACCTTGTTAAATGATCTGGCATCGCGGTAAAAGAGAACTCTCATGCAATGGTTTATTAAGTCCTTAGCTTCGGCCTCTGTCATGTTCGGGTTCTTTTCGACTGCATCTCTCATCATAGGCTAAAATGAAATGAAACAAGACAGGTGACTGACTGTGGTCAAGAGCAACCGTTAGGGCTTTGCAAACATGACCATAGTAAAAGTAGATCAAAATGAGATTACTAAAGCAAAGCTCAAGTGAAATAATGTACTGCAAACCAAAACAGGGCGGTTGTCTTGTTGATCTTTTTGAAAGATCACAGCAAGGAAGTTTGTGACCATATTGTACATATACAAAACTGCTGTGGCATCCTTTGATTGTACATACCTACCACCGGGTACTACTAGGTATAAATGATCCAGTGTAGCATGGCTACGTGATATTCCAGTTTAGCCAATTTGTTACACAGATGCACACATACTGAACGTGACACAAAATTTGTACACAGAACCATAATACTATCTGTCTTTTATGATACAAACAAAACGGAACCTGTTACACAAGAACACATATCAATGAATATTGGGCCAGTCTATGTGAAAAATGCCCGGGCCGGTTTTAAGACCCAGTCCGCCCCTGCATAACCTGTTACACCAACTCAAGAAAAGAGTTCAATACTTTTAGTTTTGAATTCCAGCCTGAATTTGTGACACAAAGACATGATTTACAGGTTTCAAAGTTGGCACATAACTACTGTAATAAAATTCTATTACACTGGTTTACTGTACTTCCTGTTAACTGTTAGCATTCACTTGCAACTTGCTGATTCTTATCTCAGGGAATGGTTTGTACTGTAATTATTACTGCAGCACCTTTCATATTTGTCAATTTAAAAAAATCTCAATTAAATGCCAAACTTAGAAAGTTGACTTTAAATGTACTACAAACAAAACTACAAACAGTAGTCCAAACTCAAAAGGAAGGTTGAAAGAAACTTGTGAGGCTGGATATGCTTGGAATTGTAATGATCGAAGATAACTTTTTGAGAAACAGAGCAAAGGAGGCTGGGAGGAGGATAATACTGAGCAGTAATCATATCAGAAACAGTATACCGAGGAAAGTCAAGGTGTCATCCCAAACAGTTTTCTTTTTCCTTTTGACTATAGAATTTGCTTCCTCTCACAAGGATGTAAAATTTACAGGTTGCATCAAAAACAATCTTAGAATTTGCCTCAATCATATTATCTCACTACTTGTTCCGTACTAATTTCCTTGTGATTTCAAATTTATTTACTGTTTGTCGTTCTTGTGTGGTTACATTTCTTTGTCATCGAAATGATCGCAATAAATTTGAAAATGAATGAACTGAAATAAAGAAATTTGCCATGAAAGTGTTGTCAGCCTATACTAAGTGTCGTAATCTGACTACAATGGAATACATAAAACAAACAAAAAACAATGTAATTTGTGCGATCTAGCGTACTTGCTTAGCCAAAGATTACAGCCAAAATGATGACATTTTGATGTATGTTATATGAGCAAGCATAATTTGACATAACATGTTACTTACCAAGGCTATGTATGCTCCAAACCCATTTGCAACTGTGGCTGACTCATAAGCTGATCCTATTTTGTCAACATAACCTAAAAAGCTGAAACAAGGAAGGAATGAGAATGAGAATGAGATGCGAAGAACCGCATTGCTGCATACACGATATTGTTTAGCATTAGTTTTTATATTGTTCATCACAGAACACCTTCCAAAATGTCAGTAAAATATATCCTTTAACAAATGGTTGAAATTAAAACTAACAATCTGTGTGACCAATAGGATAACTTAGCTCTTTAGGTATATTACTGCAATATTGTGCTAACTTTAATCCATGAATGGAGTTGTTCGCTTCTTACTGTAGCACTAAAGTCACAAACATGTCAGTTCTGTAGTTATTAGCTCTGGGTCCAGGCACTAACCTTTCTCCTTTGTAGAATCCACCGATGGCTACAACATTCCAGAGGGGGTTGAACTTTGACCTTCTATTGTACATTACCCTTGTGAGCCAAGAGAATAAAGACTTAGGTGAGTAACCGTGACCGTCATCCAGACACTCATCCTCAATGCTGTGAAGATAAACAGCGGATAAACTCATAACTTTATGTATGAACTATGATCTCTTCTGTTAGTAATACTGTAGTCCATACAGACAGAATATGACACCCGATAAAATGAACAAAATTCAGAAGTGTTACGGCTCTGGGAGTGGACAGGCGAAAACGACGGGAGCAACTGCAAACCAACGTTGCGGACGTTGCAATTCTCTGTACTGAATTCGCTGAACCTGAGATTGCTGAATTCCTTAATGAACTGAAAAGTGGATCAATCCAGGAAACTACATCTTCCATGCCTGAACTGAATAATTTGTGTATAAATGGTAAAATAATGTATACATGGGTCTAAAATGGAATCAGAAAATTTCCTAGTTGGTTGAATAGTCAATCAAAATATATAGTGGTAAAGCTTGTTAACTATGATACCACACATTCTTCAGACATAGAATTAACCCTAACAACTCAAAGCCAAAATTTGGTACAGAGTCAATGTTCTTCAATTAACTTTTCAACCCTAATACACCCAAAAAAAGAGAGAAGAAAATAGAGAGAGTTGGATTCTTAATAATGTGTCCATATAAATGTTTATTGTTTCATATCTGACTGAATTTCCTCTCTTGATATATGTATTTATGTTGTTTCATATTTCTACCTTTGAACTCCACCCACAATATTTAATATTGTAATAAGAAACTTAATTAAAAATCTTTCATATACTGACTTCTGGCAATTGGCATCAAGGTATCCTTATCAGGTGTGAAAAGTATCCAAAATGACTTTCTTTATGGTGTTTATATCGAAGTTTTTCATATCTTGAAAGACTCTTATCGAGACCTGCTGAACAGTTGAAAAGCATACAAGTTAATCCCAAAGTGCTATGTTTACTCACATTTTCTGTTCAAGGACGTCATTTAAGAACTGATAGTCTGCATAATCTCCTGCGACAGCTATGCCTGTGCTATTGTTTACCGCTTTTACTCTGGACAAGTTGCGAAACCTTGCTAGAGAACCATAAGATCCCAGCATATCAGCTGCAAGAATGACTCCATCGTTGTATTTTACACCAAGGACAGAAGTACCAGTCACAGATGGGTATCTGTTGATATAGTTGAAATAATATACATTGTAAGTTAAAACAAACTAAGAACAAACTACTGTTATGTAAGTACTGGTTCGAACTCTATTCCTTACCCCAAGATTACATTCATTTCTACCATGCATCAGCTGCAATCTCAAGTCTGATTATGCAATCAAGAAAACATCTGTCTAAGAATGTGGTCTGTAAACATTTGACCAGTAACAAGGTAAATCAGAAAAGTTCAACAAGGTTTGGTAAACTTGAAATGATCTAAATATGACAAAGCAAGAAAAAGTGTTCAAAAACATGTTGCCTGACAATGTATATTTTGTTAAGAATATTTTTGTTATTACATTTATTTTAACTAAAATGCGTATTCAATATTGATTTCAAACGAATTGGTCTTGATACCATATTTTTAACCCAGCAGATGTTGCAGTGCAATTTGAAAATTGTTATGAATGTACCATAGCAGTATTCAAAGTAAGCCAAACTAGAACAAACAAACAAGTCTGACATGTCTTTCACAACACTTCATAAGAGGATGCACACAGTCAATTTCAGATGTATTCCATCATTTCTGTGAACTACTGTATGTTATTAGTGTCAAGGATACAGTAATAGGCCGGCAAGGTAGGGAATGCCCAATCTAACCTAGGGATCTACAGTAAAGGCAGGTCAAGACTAGTTTGACCAAGTTCTATTAACCTATGGTAGGCCTAACTGTTAAAAATTCTTTTATTATTGACTATAAGAAAAAAAACGATATATTTTTTACTAAATTATGCTGAATATTATATAGAAACACAGGCATGTTTTAGCATGACATTGCTTCCGGCAATTTTCTTTTCATGTGAAGTTTAATGTTGTCGCGGAACCGGTCTCAGTCATTGGTTCCTACTGCACACAACAAATAGGTTAGGCCTAGCTAAAGTTATGCTGCTCTAGTTGTCTGTAAAAATTCTCACTCCTCTTCTGAAGGTATTTAAATTTCGAACAGTGGTATGTTTAAACCGCTTCTTAGTCTTTTACTATAACCATGCGTCCTGCAAAAGAAATATCACAACCCGGTCTTACGATTCTGATTACCTTAGGCTAGGCCTAACATTAGTGTTTGTGCTGACTAATGACGTTAGGCCTTACGTTAACTTAGCATATTAAATTGCCTAGGCCTACATTCGGACGTTGGCTAAGCTCTACATAGCATAATTTCAAAGCATCGCTTACAAAGTGCGTTTGACTGGGTCCTTTTGATAGGTCGTATTACTACCAGGAGGATCATAAAAAGCTCCCGGTGATGGTCCGTGAGACCATATTTTAGTGGAGAACCCGGAAAACGAATCGAACGACATCTTTATACAGCCTACGTTCAATGACAATGACTACGCGTGAAACAACTTGAAGCTAATATACTTGGAACGCCAAAAGAATAACAAGAAAAAATAATCTACATAGCCGATATACATAACTGTACTGTCTTTTCTCGCAGGATAGCAGTTCCTTTGTTCAAAGGGACTTTGAAACTATAGCCTATTCGTCTCGGAATCAGCTCTTGGCGAGTCTACCCAAAATAAGTGTCTCGTTTCAGGATGTAGAAATGGTAATTCATTATAATAACTTGCTGCTGTTAATCTTAACTGAGAAGTGATCGAAAACAGGCACTGAGTGGGTTCATTTTGCAGTAATCGTTTTCGTGTGTACAGAATACAGATTTTAGCACGTTAATCAAACTTTGCATAAGGAATATTCCGTTGGCAGAAGTTAATCGCTTCATAAAAAAATGCTCAATATTATATGCATCTTAACGTTAAACAACAACCTCTACTAATTTTGTGTGGCGAAGATATATTTATTTTTTCAAATCTAGTGGTATTTGTTTAATGCATCTGGCAAAAGCAAAGTGTATCATGTTATCACGGCAATTCATCCGAAAATGCTTTTGTATGCCTTTACTGTTTAACTGCCTTATTCACAGAGGAAAATAATATTTCTATCAAAAAGTTGCAGTCTAACGAATCTCTAAATAATCTGTCAGCTAAGCAAGCATTCCAAATGTATCATGTTTGAAAGATAAATCATCAAGAATATTGTATAGGACAGTAAAGTATTTGAAGAATATTTACAGTTCAATCATCGACTAACTACTGTGATACACTCCGGGGAAGAATCAATGGCATAGCCAGGAAAAAAATAGGTTACATTAAATCAACCATATCTTGAGTTACGGACACTAACAGTGTGGATTTTTCCTTTCCATATAAGTGCCACACTTTCTGCCAAATTCGTTTCAGTAAAACGTCAGTGTTTGACAAACATGCATTAAAAGTGCAATAGAACGGTACAAGTATGATGTCGCATGGTATGAGTCCGAGAGAGAACGAATTCAAGGTCCTAAGCACGAGTACCATACGGTACGGTCTTTTGCATTAGTGTCAAAACAGCATTTTCAAAGTGCTTCGAGTAAGAGAAAGAGTAGATCTACAAATCTTAGACTAGGCATCTATAGGCGCACAGAATAGGGAAAATACAAATATGTGTTCGGACGTTAGAAGAAAGGATTGTAAGGACTCATAATTACGTTTGCTGTCTGACGAATCTTTCTGTAACTCTAACCACCGGCTGTTCATTGGTGCTAAAGAACTTCCCCTATATTTTCGCTTAAGTGAGTGCTTTAACCTGCACCCTACCCATCCGCATGTAAACAATGAAACACACTAATCTATGCAACTTATTCAATACCTGACTCACTCAATATCAGTCTGTTATATAGTTAGCCAACCGCACGTTAGACATATGTATCTCTTTTAACTTCGTATATTGTCAATTTTTGTCAAATATCTATGGAGTAGTTTGAATCTGTAACAACTTGAGAAACTTTTATCCTAAAACCTAAGTTACTTAACTCATTCACAAGGCAGGGGGCAGGGAGGCAGAGTGCCCCACGGAAATTTTTGGGGTCGCGATGGGCGACGATGAAATATCAAAGGGAGCCAAAAAGCAAATTGGGGGGGGGGGTCAAACAACGAATACAATGTAATAAACGGCCACCTCAAAAAAAGGAAAGGGGGTGTCCCCTCCCCCTTTTACCCATCCACCCAGTACGGCGATCCACCGTATGTGCCTGGTAATGGGGACAGATATTTGACTTTGCCCCCCTTCACGAAAAACCTGGCTACGCCCCTGGTCATTTAGAATCGCCGTCAGTTTCAATTCCTTCTTCAACACCAACCCCACCTTCCCCAATTTGAAAATAAAATCAACGCAGATTGGTTAATATAGCTTTGATTTTGGAAACGCCACCTTCTGACTAGTCTTTAGTCTCGGCCAGCAGTCTTTGTCAGGTTGTAGTGAGTACTGTAGCCGTTCAGTATCGACTGAAGGAAGAAATATTATCAGGGCGCAAAAAAACAGAAATCGTTGCTCTAGATTTGCAGTGAAAGAAGATAAGGCTACATTAATGCTATAGTTGCCAGGTTGTGAACAAGACAAATTCTAATAAACCCTCACTTCTGTCTTTTGCTCGCATTTTCGTCTGTTTTGAACCCACATTTTTTAAATTATATTGTAGATACTTGTTACATTATGTTATGCTTATATGCCGTTAATATACTTTCGTTGCAGCGGCCAAAAAGTCTTAATGTTTGATGGATGTGCATTGTTTTTGAATGATGCGATGGAAATTGCTTAATCCGTATATCTCTTTCTCACTGATGGCAGTACATGTATCGGATTCCCACACATATATTTCATTCAATTCACAGCAAGTTTCCGGTTTTTAATTACATATGAATTATAATTTTAATTTAAAAGACACTTATGTGCAGATTCCTTTTTTCTTACTCTTACTCTTCCTGTTTTGTTTTTACTTTATAAATGTGATAGAGATGCCTTGATTAATAACCCCTTACAGGTAGAACAGGTAGAAAAACTAGAATAAGGTAAATACAAGTTACTAGAGTGATACCAAAATGTTTGAACGAAGTTTTAAAGAAAAATCACTCAAGAAAGAACCTGGGCACGAAAAACCTAAAAACAACTTGAACGACTGATCCGCTCTTAAGCCCAAACTCCTTGCATCCAGACTGTGACTGTGTGATCATCGTCAGGTGTGTATTACGGTTCCCCAACAAAGGGAACATAATACTACACATGATCTTAGCCAAAAGACCGAGCATAAGTTTAAAAGAATCATAGCGCCACTAATGTAGCGCCACCAATTGTGATTTGTTTGAACCAGGATAGTTGCCAAACGGTATACAAAACGTTGTTTTTTTCGTGTAAGATGAAGATAACGGTTTAATATATCTGAATGAATGGAAGAGAAATTTAATCGGTGTTTTATGGGAACGTAACTTTTAATTTATGTAACACAAAATATTTAATAGGTGACATATTTACGAAACCGCGTTTGAAAGACACAATTTCACCCAAATTTCAGTCGAAGTATAAAATTTGATTTTTGTATTCAATATTTACTTCGTTGTCTGTCTCATATTACTGCATATGCTTCCCTATTATTCCATGCTATGATACACTAGGCATTCTCAATAAATGTTCTGTACTAGTGTCAGTGGAGAGAAAAAAAGGTTGGAGCAACGACCAAAGAGTAAACCTAAATATACGGGCAGCATATTGATTACCCAGTTAAGCTGATATGGAGTTAGTAAGGTTGGGAATATTCCCTTTATTTAATTAAAACCGTGTCCGTCGGTCTAAACCTACATATGACGTATAGTTTAGCAAAGGATTGGAATACAATGCTTAGATGGTTACTCTGTCTATTCGTAATACGGACTATCTCGATGTACTTCTGGACTTGAACCCTGTGAATACAAAAAAGCGTTAGTGATGTTGGGGTTGCGTCTATGAATATTATACTATACGATAGAGTCATTGTTGCGAGATTGCCAGACCAATGTTTGACCTGTTTAATTGAATGAATTTATGTTTGTGTATGTACGTATATTAGATCCTCCTGCAAGCAGGAACTCGCGAAGAAGCCTCATTGGCTTATGAAAGCCGCAAGCTGACCGAAATCAGTCTCTTACATTCATATTTAACGTCCATGATTATGAATTGTTAATTGTCAACAACTCTGTAACTGGACGACATACATTAATCTGGGAGTGACTCGAACCGGGGACCTTATGATTGAAAGGCACCGGCGCTAACCACTGAGCTAACACTCCACTTTAGACAGAATTAGTCTTGATATTGTTAAGCTTGAGAATAACGAAAAAGTTGACTGCTATAGTTATGTCTCTATTGTAGCTATTCTGGCGTCAGTTCCTCGGCGGAGGCCGAAATGTTAATCTATTGTTTTAGAAATTCTACTAACACAACCACGTTTCTTTTATCTGTGAACTTCATATTTAATAACAGAGCACCATCGGATGGCATTCGACATAATTTGTTCTTGGTAAAGTTGTACTATTTTTTAAATATGTTATCTAAAGCCATAACAGTCTTATATTTTCTCATTGTTTTCTTTTAGTTGCATCTCAGGGATTTGACATAATGTGTATTAGACTATACACCAGTTAGCTAATTAAAGAGTCATTTTTCAAACATTAAAAGTGATAAAACAAATGCAAGCTGGACTGAAAGCAGCGTTTGTTTTATCGGTCTAAAACATATCCAAAATTTATTTTGCAAAGTCAACCTTTAAATGACATTTGAATGTAAGCAGACCTATTTTAGTAACTGAGGCGCTACGATTGAAGTGTTTACCAGATTCCCTATAGTAAAAGTCAAAATGTTGCAAATATCGGTTGTCTCAAGGAAGCGTAATTGAATGAATTACTGACAAAGGATTACTGGTAAAGAATTTTTTTTATCGGAGTCTCAAAGTTGTCATGAAAACGTACTAACTGAGCATGATATCATATTATGATTCAGAATGTGGTGAATATATTGAATTGTTTACTAATGATGATCTGTCGCTAAGGAATAATGACCGTTAACTTAGTTCATCAAATATGGAACATGGTTTCTATGCAACATTGAACTCAACGAAATATGAATGTCACTGAACTAGATATTAAATGATAGAGATATGAGCAAGCTGAAGTTTTGAGGTAAACTGTAATGTCTTCACATTAAAGGTGCATATGTTCATGTTTTGCCTATCTGTTTGCGATTTCCTTGCTATAGTGTGGATGAGTTGAACAGGGTGGATACGGACGTTTTTTGTTGTTGTGATAATAAAGAACAATGATTAACATGACAACGGACTATTATATATATATATATACCTTTAATTAATAACTACACAGATGTAAGCAATTTTACATTTCTAGTTTTGCTACAGTGAAAAAAAGCTTGCATGAACTCACTGGCGTCATTATATCAGTTGATAAAGATAGGATTTGATTATTGTTTCTTTATCTGCAAATCATATCAAATGTTAGAACGTCTTCTGAGGACTAACGTTCTAAGGGCACCGAAGATTATTAAATTTTCAATAACAATTCTATATTGAGGGAAATCATCCCACATGAAAGTTATATTAACACATCCAACTGACATTAATTTATTGAAGTCATTAAATTGAGGGAGACAGTTAATGTACTATTTTTTCGCGGTTCTTCTTTGACAAAAACACAAACAGTATAGATGTGTCCGTATATGTATGTTTAATTTGATGTAATCAGAGCTTGGGATTCAAATCGTAATTGTATCGTGGTCCCGGTATTATGAAACAATGTGAGGGATGTTTCAACCTTACTTCCTCCTGCTATGTATGTGTTATGTATATGCATGTTTAATTT
>KN885910.1:50079-61920 GCA_000934455.1 Apostichopus parvimensis | reverse complement strand
AGACGGATCCTCACATTAATTCTCACGTGACATGCATACCACAATCTCAAGCAATAACTTCAAATCACTAACTATTCCCGTCGATTTAAATATTTAATTTAAACATCAGCCCTAATTTACGAAAACGAAAACAAGTAAATAGACTTTCAACCCTTTGCACATGGTGACCAATGGCTGTGATCAAACGAAGTTCAACAAGAGTTTAAACTTAATATCATGGATAGCAAGTTATGAAGATGTTGACATAATTATGAAATTTGGCGGCAGGCCAACATGTTATCAACTCAATAGTTTAGTCAACAAAAGGAAGGGGAAAAAACAAAGGCAAATCTCTCAGATTTCTTCGAAATTATAGCTCACATTGTATACAAGAGCAGGTACCAATGGGAATCAAATGAAACAAAATGACACTTGGTATATGTTACATGTTGCCAGGCAACCATGTATTGTGACGGGCATAAACTGAACAAGCTGTTCTGCGGACGTGTCTTATCAATGGAAAAGGGTAACAAGAAGCCAAGGATCGTATTCCAAGAAAGCAAATTTAATATTTGCCTGTTTAGCTCTCATATATATATACATGTATATAGTTATGGTCTTTCCATGTATTATGAACGATCATAACCACGGTAGGCTTATTTTGTTAATCGGAAGTATTTCGGAAGGAAGGAACGTGAACAAAACACCGGTGACAAGGCGAGAGGAACGAGTGCCATTCAACAGGCCTGGCATGACCGATTGCTTTTTGTGTATATAATTCTATAGTTGATACCTGTAGTTTAATTAAACCAGTCAGGGCATGTAGGGTGCATCGAATCGGCGAGAGTTGTATGCTATCATCTCATCTCAAAATAACAATGACCGTTTTCTTTATCATTCATTCTGTAGAGGGGCTTAGGCTATTTTGCTAATCTTCGTGAAATTAATCAGTTGTGTTCATATATTTGGAACTAAATTTGACAGCATAGTGGAACTGGAATCGGATTATTTACGAGCAGGACTCACAAAACGTTGACCAAAGTCATCGTAAGTCTGAGAAAGTGTTGGTTCTGTGTGCCATACCAAATTAGCTCTATAGAACATCCAGTTCAGGCTTGTTTGTTGCAAAAGCGAAATATTTCTTCGGAGTGCCGTGCTTCTTTGACTTCCTTTTGCTTGTACGCATCTTACATTGAGTACAGAAATATAACACAAAGAAAGAAAGCAAAGAACTGTAGTGTAGTAGAATAACTCAATAAATACGGAAAAATATATGAATATAATGCCATAATAATTCGATCTGTGTTCGCCACTAATTTATATTACCAAATAAGTGATGAAGGATTCTCTGCCGGACACGTAGAAGACATTATCCAATTTAAATTAACTTATATAAAAGAGGGTATTTTCAACTGTTTTCGATTATTTTTAAAGGATATCTGAAGAATTACGCAAGTTATCAAAAGAATGTGCTTTCGCGTCCTAACGTTATATACAAAACAGTTCAACTGTTGATTGAGTACTCCTTACATACGATAGTTTGATCGGTTAGGCTATTTGAGTACATCGTTATAAAGTTGATAGTGAAATAAGTTAATAGAGTGTTAGTCTCAAGAAGCAGTGAATGTTTTTTACTGTTCTTTTTTATTAGAATTCTACGTTTGTAATATCATCATCTATATACACTACAACAGCTCAAATTTTCAGCATCGTCATTTTTCATGGGACTATAATATATGAACTGATTAGATATTGATCTCCCTTTGAGTCACTTGGAATCTTTAAAGAAACATCAAACGTAACTGATAGCAGGACAAGATGGTGGATAACGTGTTAAGTAACCTGACGGGACCTCACTTCGCGGAACAGGACAGTGGGTGGTCAGTCAGTGACATCGAGCGAAGTGCGTATGTGAGGGTGACATACGCTATTATATCTCTCTTTGGACTGACCGGTAATGCTCTCGTTATATTCGTGCTTGTCCGGATCCCCTCGCTTCGAAACCGAACTAGTCAGTTCATCATCCATTTGGCCTTTACAGATTTCCTTACCTGTGTATGGATCATAATGTTTAACCTTTTCCCGGGCTCACCGGCTATGCCGCCCGGTATCCTTGGCGACCTCATCTGTCGTGTGTTCATCAATAAATTTCCATTATGGGCGACGATTTTTGCCTCCGTTTACAGCCTCGTCTCTGTACATTTAGAGCGTTTCGTCGCAGTGGTTTACCCCTTTAAGTACAAAAGATTATTTACGCCTTCCAAAAGCGCCCTTATCATGCTTGGATGTTGGTTGGTTGGAGTTATCTCAAACAGTTACTTTTGGTTTGTTTATGAAAATGAGGATGGAATGTGTAGCATACAACAGTACCCTCACTTTATCATACAACGGCTGGTTGGAGTCTACACATTCTCGGTTGTGTACATCATCCCGATTACGTTTAACTTTGTGGTTCATAAGAAAATGATATCAGTTTTAAAGGACAAAGCGGCGATTCTGGAAAGTAAGGAAGTTACACTTGCGAATTTAGATAAAGGTAAGACAATAACAAAATGTTTTTTGTTTGTTCAGTTGGTTGCATGGTTTAAAGTCTCAGTACTTGTTTGCCAAATTTAAACTTCGACCTTTCGAATTTACTGCACTAAAGCTCAGTGAAAATGACACCGTTCTATGCAATTTTCTTGTCAATATTCATTATTTTTATTGAGCTATCTGCCGTTAAAAATTTTGAGCCAGACTTTTTAACAACTCCGTAGATTCTACAAACTCCAATCAAAATTTACAAGCCCCGCCCAACAGATCATGCGCCAATCAAATCTCTCTGTTTGGATTACGACCGTTAAGCCTAGGATTAATTTCCCCTTCGTGGCTAGCCTATCTTAGGTCCCTTCTCTTGAATAGTATCTTTCTCTCGGTCTTAACGATGTAGCTTGCGAAATCATGTCAAATTTGCAATAAATAAACAGTTGTTTTCAGACGTTTCCTCCGTGGAACTGTAAATAGTGGACTATACGAATAGGCCTATAGGACTGCGTTAAAATCTTGATCGGGCAATATGTATAGACTATTTTGATTACATTTGTGTAATGAACATGCAGACATGTGTGGTCGCAGAGATTTTACGGTAAATAGTTCGTTCCACAAGGGCAACAGAAAATGAATTTCTTTCTTTCGATTGCGACAGCTTTTCTCCATTAAACCCACCTGGTCAGAGTGCATTTATAATAAGAAACATTGAAGTCATCAGCAAACAGTTATTGAGACTTAAAGTCTTAACTACCCTACGTAATGCATTGCGCTACGTGTACAACTGCATATACACACGTTATGTTGTTGAATAAGTGCCACGACTGGTGGTTAAAGGTCATATGAACTGCCACTATGTAATTGTTAATAAGTAAAATGACCTTGCAACAATGCAGGTGCTCTCGAAATTTAATAAAGCAATATACAGGCCCACCGGAAGTAATCTGAGCAAACTGTAAAATTAAAGGAGAATGGTGGAAATTTCGAGGAAAAGCTGTTATATTTTTTAAAATAAAAAAAAAGAAACTAACTTGATCATGCTCTCTCGTCTATACATCTACTATATGATCGACATATACACCCATATTAGTTTTGTTTATCAGGCTTGCCTAATTTTGCATAAATTATACATCTTTCGCGAAGAATGAAACAAGTCCTCATATATAGGCAACACCACAAAGAAATTACTTCAAGTTTAGAAATAACTTTATGTCACATCTTATTTATTTCTCTTTCCTGTTTCTCTCTCCAACTCGTATAGTCCCTGGAGCGAAATCAGCCCGAAAGAGAGAAGCCTGGCAGGTGAAGGCGGCCCAAGATTTAAGCCACACCCTTCTGGTTGTCGTCATAACATTCGCTATTTGCTGGGCGCCAAACCAGATTTTCTTTTTCATTTACAATATGGGTGTACATCTGCCGTTCGACACGCCTATCTATCACATTACGGTTATTATGTCTCTATGTAATTCCTGTATCAACCCTTTCATATATTTCTTTAGAAACAACCATTACCGAGTAGGTCTCATGAAGGCACTCAGCCCTATTTGCTGTTCAAATAAAATGAAACGAAAGTGGGGCTCCGTGAGGGCGGGTCCTCCTCCTACTAATAGTACCGGTACCCCAACTAACTCAGTCAATAGTGTCGCAACTGTTAGCAGAAATAACTCATTTCGTGACACCAACGTCTAAAGGGCTGGAAAGCATATACGACAAGGGCCCATTAATTAATTACGAGAGGGGCCATTAATTAATTACGTCAGGGGCCATGAATTAATTTCATACGAGGGGCAGAGAGACTGAGAAATGTTGGTTAATTGAAGGAAAGAACGAGAGAGAAATATACTCTAACTATATACAAATACCGTATATCGAGTTATCTGCGGGCTAGGCCGCGGTAGGGTTCCGAAGTCCATTAAGGCCCACATACACGATTAGTGCAAAATTACCACGATGGGCAGAATTGCTTGTTTGCCGGGGTGAGATCTTTCGCGGGTCACCGAAGGAGAACACTGTGTTTAGCATATATGAGGTGGACCACCCCGATATGTAAAGCATGGCTACAGTATTATGAAAGGTATCGTGGTATATAAGATGGTCTTCACATAAAGCGAACGAACTTGGGAATTTATATGCTATCGGACCTATATTATGACGTTAACTTCAGTATACGGTATACACGCTATACATGCTGTGAAATCCAACCATTATGTATAACACTTCCCCGTACTATTTGCCTAATTAATTACTATACCAAGTGCGGCGAGGATATTAGCAGTGTCTGCTTTCAGCTAAAGTGTAATTTATACGTTTAGCCGTTATCTATCTTTCAACTTGGCGTCAATTTAGTTAAGAATTTTGAAAGTAAAACTTGCGTCTATATATAATATCCATAACTGCTTAAACACACAAAACGACTGACATGTTGTTATCGTTATCATAATGATTTATTAAGTATAGTAAGAAATTATTAGTTGATTATATGGTAATAGTCATAAATTCTTAAAGTTGCACTGAACTATTTATAGATACAAATGACTCAATGGATGGTAGCTATATTGTACAGCCATATATTGCCATATATTGTACAGCCATTATATATATATATATATATATATATATATATATATATATATATATATATATATATATACACTACGGTATATCAATGTTAACTATTTTAGATGGGTTATATGTTTTTAATATAAAGGTCAAGTTCTTGTTTTTTTACGACCATTGTTATCGATTAGTTTTGTTTTCGTATTTCATTATTCACAACATGGGCGATGGATGAGAGTATAATTTGGGTGGGAGGGGAGTGGGTTGGTACATCATAAATATCGAGGGACAATGGGATGCGTGACTTTGATTTCAGAAACCAAACCACAACTTTATACCACAAAACATCCCATCAACATTACTCATTCCTCTTTGCATGTTGTATCAGATTCCAGTTTTTAAGTGCTTTTCAACAAAGGCGGCACTTTCAACTAGGCCTTTCATATAACACATCTCAATGGGATTGTTTATTTGTAAAGAGAGTAGTCCTAAATTTCATTTTCCAAAAAAGGGCAATTTTAATTTTTGGAAAAGCGGCACTTTTTTAGGTTTTAACAAAAAGTGTGCCCTGACTACCGGCTTCGTTGCTCCCGACACATCAATCAATATGATGTTCATAATAGATGTACTTTTATAATTAAGCAATGCGTATAATTAAAACAAGAAAGATACGTTTAGTCTCGAGCAATGAAACTACGGAGTCGTTATATTCCGTCGTTTTATGTAAACGTAGGGAGAACACGTATATAGATAAAATAGACTAACTTTGATCAAATCAAGGGTATAAGGAAAGAAATGCTAAAGCTGTGACTTTATTAGATATAGGCCTAGTTAATAATAAAATAATAATAACTAAAATTAAAAGATACTAAGATGTCTACGTGTGGAATTTATATATTATTTTACGGTTTGTCTGTTATTTTAATCCATGCATGTAGGGGATTATACTACTTTGATAGAATATATTATACACCGTATCACAAGACGAGCTCGGTTGAAACATGTACAAAGAAGAACAACTCAACAATGACACTTGTAGCAACCTGTACCATAATATGCCTTGTTGTGTTGGATGGCATGCAAAAAAAAGTGAAATTAAAGAGTGAAATTATGAGGACCAAAGTATAGATAAGATCTTTCTTTTTTAATAATTTGTTTAAATTGTTTCTTTAAATATCATTGCATTGTTTTAAATTATTTTGTAAGTCTTTCGTGACATATCTTCCCTTTATGTTGTATGAAAGCGTTAAATCTTTGCAATGATCAACTGACATGAAATTATTCATAACATCTCGCTCCCATTCTTACTTCTTTTCCCCTATTGTAATATAGCCCATATAGCTTTAAAGTATATTGTTTCACGGTAAACGAACAGATGTCAATTTTTTTTAATTCTTTGGAGCAATTGAAAAAAAAATAATGTGACGTCACTTTATGATGGTCATCAGTAATCGTTCAGAAACCTCCTTTAACAAGTGGAAGGCAAAATATGCAAATTTGTCCTGTTTTCTTTTCTTTTCTTTTCTCTCCCCTCCTCCACCTCCACCTCCCCCTTCTACAGCCTGCAGATGCTAACGGAATAACAGCTAATGTCGCGACCACGGCCGTACGCGTATTTTTTTTTCCCAGGACGAACGTGGGTTTCAGGTTTTTCAGGAATTTACAAATTCGTTTGAAATCAGAGTTAGGGTTTAGAAAGTGGGTTAGGGATTCAGTTTCTATGAAAATGAAGGATTGTCGTTCATAATCTGGGGTCAAAACTAGGAAAAAAGATTCAGAACATGTTTTTTGAAAAAGCGTCACATGTTTGGAATCTGTACGGCCGTACAGGACTTACATCCATGGAATCAAATCTAAGTGATAGATTATAAGGAACTTAACAAATTTCTTTAATTGTCAAATTAAAGAAAAATACTTACAAATATGGTTGAGGAAACATTGAACAGAACGACTGTTGGAAAGCACGAGAGACTAAACACACTCCTATAAATTGAAAATGCACAAGGAGAAGTAGAATTCAACTTCGGATTATTGAGCAACTAATGAACGTAAAGTGTATGGACCAGTTCCACGACTTTATGAAATGTGTTATAGATACACAGTGTCGATATTATTAACCTGCGTTCAACCACACCACCCGGATCTTACCTCTCAGTTCATGCTAATCAATCCGGTTTGCGTTTGGGCAGTTTCCTTATTTCCGATTAATATATGTGGTGAAAATGTTAGCAGAATGTTGTGAAACTAAACAATAATGTTGTAGTTAGTCGTTAAAACTACCGAGAATTACCCATCATCCAGACATGACATTTTAGTTGTCATTTATAGATTATAGGCCGCATTATTCCGGTTGTACTCTCATCCATTGTCATGTATGATTCATAGAAACAGTATATATTTGTGAACCTGTATGAATGCTAAAAACCCACAATCCTGTCGGTCTAAATCAACTTTCATGACTCTTATATTGTTGTACACAATCATGAGGCTTATATATGTACTTCTTTCTTCATATGTTATTGACCCCTTCACACATATTGAGTAAATGATAAATCAAAATGTCAACAACGTAAGCCTACTTCAAGACCGTGTCCCTGCCACATGTCTGCGATCGTTTATTTGCAAAATATTACTAAAACGCATGCGCAAGAAAATGGCACGACTTAATGCTTAATATTCTTATGAAAAACAGCAATGTAAACAAGACACACATCAAGTTCCGTTGCAGAAACGGAAAAGGAAGGGCACCAGTTGATCCGAATTAGAGAGCTCTATGTAGAATCAGGGTAATACGTGCATGGTACAGACATGCCAGCAACAGATTACCAAATGAATCGAGTCTGGACGAGTTAAAGGTACCATACCACAATCACAGTAATGCACGTCCGCACGAAAGGTTAAAAAAGGACGTTAAATGTGCTAATGCAATGCTTGGTTTGGCATATTTGATTTGGCATATTTGATTTGGCATATTTGATTGAGCATATTTTCAGTCACCATCATCGTTCCCACCCCCCCCCCACCGCCTCCCCATTTTTTTTATGTGGAAGAGCACAAATCAAAGTACAGATGGTGTGAAAATATGGAGGATTGAAAATGATGTATTGCAATTTAGAAATTATTTGGTTAAATGTTGATATTATTCCAAGCAGCAGATTGAAAGGTTGGGGTTCAGTACGCTAAACTCTCTCCTCTTCTAGCTCAAAATGTATACGATCATGATATGGAAATTTGCAAGTGTCACGACAGGCCATGCCCTCAGCTATCATGTGGTCACGGAGTAGCATATGACAGTTCGAAAACCTCTATGCTTTAGTGGGCCTTGAAAGTGAAGAAGTTAGTGTGTAAGTCAATAGAACGATTAATTGTGGTACGACAGCTGCAAGGGTTACATTTCAACGCGCTGATAGTGTATGCAGCTATTTAGATTAAATGTCTGTTCCTTGTCTTGGTTACATAGAAATTACCCCCCTTCCCTACCCCCCCCCCCGCCCTTATTTCGTGCAATGCTTCTAGCTATTCTACACATGTTGTTGTGTAATCATTTCAGTTTTTACACAATTTTTTAATCATGCTTTGTCGTGCATATCTCTAACTATTGTATGATGTGACTATAGAATTTAAAGAACAGCCGTTTGGTTAAATGATCGAACTATATACAAGGGTTTAACCATGGGATCCGCACAATGGGGGCGGGGAGTGGGGGGGGGGTAGTTTTCATCATCACCTTTCTCTTTAGAGAAAGCTCAAAGCTTTCCAGTGAAGTTCCAATAAATGTGGTTTATAATTAACACAATTGTACTTATACACTTGCAGCGCTATATAGACACTTATCAACAGGATATATATATATAAAAGTGCGGTATGTTATGGATTCAGGTAATCACAAATATCACACAATTTGACATTGATTTTTCGCATTATGTATTTTCATCCGACAATTCGTAAATATATCAATTAAGCTCTGATGTAATAAATTTAATATAAGTACACAATAAATCACGCGTCTGAATAGAGCAATTGATGTTATAGGTTAAACATAAAATGGACGTAACTAGTGCCGTACCCAGGGGACGAGCGTGGGGTGAGGTGGGGTGGGGTGGGGTGGGGCCGGTTAAAGAGGAAAAGGAACTGGAGGAGGATATCACAGTTTTGTCAGATATATAACAACGGGTTTCCTACATGTTTCTCATCGGCGGTTAATAATTGAGATTAAGTTGAACTGTTGTTACATTTAATGCTGGCTACAAGATACATCAGACCCATGCATGGAAAACACCACCAGTCACTAGTCGAAAAAGGTATCGCACTATGGCTACTACAGTAGCCGAAAATATGGTCACCAATTATCAACATGTTGTAAACTTCTTTTACTGTATACGATATGGACTGTTGGAATATTATTAATTCATGTTATAAATGAAAATATCTACATCTATCTTTGTTATTATTTTGATTGCAAGATTGACAGATCAGCAGTATTGCCTCCAAAAATGCTAGACATTGCAAATAATGGTCACGCATGATCAAACATCAAATAATAGTTTTAGGTTTTAGGTGCAAGCACTCAGCACTGAGAAAGCTAATCGTTCAAATTACTGGGAATTTTTTTTTTTTAAACAAGTTTAGCCAGCTTTTTGGAGACATTGTAGATGACTTGTAACATACAGAACTAAATGTATTCCTTGCACGAAGCTTGGTTATTCACATAGTTAGGCATATTTGCGTAATAAATCGCCGTAGCATATGTTTTTCTTTAATACGGTATGCATAGACAGATTAAGTCACCATGTAGTACATACTGAATACCAGATGCAAAGGAATACCTGATATGCAGACACAAATACTTTGTCAATATTAAACTCCTTTCGCTGATAAATTGAAAACATTTGTTTCGTAATATTTTTTAAAAATTATGTACAACTGTATTGTATAAGTTCCGGTGAATTAGGTTATAGACAGGTTGTTGTTACATCTATGCATTAACATAATCTTCCATGTCAATAAGGCTGTAAGGACGGAAAATGTTAAATGGGAACAAAATGAATACAACAATCATATTTATTACCATGAGTTTACTGCAATGAGCCTTTCCTGTGCAGCGTAGAGAGTCATAAGACTCTCGTAAAACATTGATAATGTGTTATCACTTCCCGGGTTGGACATGATTCAGTGAGATATATTGGAACCAGCATGATCTACAACGTTATGCAGGTAACGCAATTAGTGGTCACCGTTCAATAATCTTCAAATCACTTCCAATTAATTATTAATAACATTCAAGACAGATTCCCATTAATCTTGATATTTAATTTGAAACAAAAGAAAGCGATAGAGAGTTTATACTCATTTCAAATGTTGATATTCATATAATAGTAAAATTGTAAACTGAAATCTTTAAATGCACTCGTTATTATCTATAAAAGATTGAGATACAATACTGGCATAGTTCTCCATCCAAGCGATATTTGTTTTCGTCTGGTCAATCGCCTGCTGGTAAGTTCTCGCGGCAGACCCGAAGTCCCGACCCTCTCCGAACTTTTCAAGCTGAAAATTGAATCAAATATAACGGTTTCGATGTACAAAGATAGTGGGTTATTTCATCATACCATAATCGTACCAGGAAACAGGTAATTAAATATGGAACGTCAGGTTTCGAATAAACATGCTAGAGGGGGGAAAAAACATGGTTTGAACTGGACAGTTCATTACCCGCTAATAAGGAGTTTACCACAAAGTTGAGGGGGCATTTCCTCATACGTGAATATTTCATGACTCGATGAAAACCATAAAAAGTTACAAGCCAGCGCAAAATACAGCTTTACACGAAACCAAATTTAACCACGAGAAACCTTGTATATTGTGTAAACTATGAGTACTAAATAAGAAAGAAACAATAAATAAATACAGAGCACATGAAAGAAATTGTCAAAAGTGATCTCACCTCTTCAAGATCAAAGTCAGTATTGAAATGGGCGGTAAGATCTCGAATGATGTAATCGAATGTAAAACTTGAACCCCCAAAGCTGCAGAAATTAGAAATATGTATGAATTAATATCAATAAGAGTATTGTATGGATCAAAATCAATATCAATAAAAATCAATATCAAAAGACAATGAAGAAAAGTGAAGATCCATCACTCTGAAAGGAATTGTTTACTTAAGGGCGGAGTAAGGATTTATAAAGGAGGGGTGTGTGGCCCTGGGGTCCTGAGGCGGAGTCCCATGTAGGGAGGTCTGGTGCCCCTTCCCCCCACTCCCTCCCTCCCCTAGAAAAATACAATTTAGATAATAAATTGTGCTTTCTGAGGCATATTTAGACTATCGGTAGGTCAACATTTAGGTCTAAATACACAAGGTTCTTTTAATATACTGTAACTATTTTTATATTTCTGTGTAAGGTTGAGAAGGGGTGGGGTGTGGTTACTGGTTACCCACACACTGTCTGGGTCATTTTAATCTGTTCTGTAATTTTCATAAAGGTAATTCGAACCTTAGAACGATCTTTAAAATATATATGTATATATATGATTGAGATTATTGTCCTAAAATGGTTCGATACCACCCGATTCACATAGTATCATAAAATAATATTGTATAATATTATATTATAAAACATCCACAATAATATTGTTGCATATTATTACATGGTACATGGCTATATTATGATAACAATTATATGGTTATATGTTTCATATTGCAATACGATATTATTGTATACTAGCATGTGTGAATCGGCTGCCGGTACCATCAAGCAACGCTACATGTTGCATCACTTA
>KN885910.1:14160-24496 GCA_000934455.1 Apostichopus parvimensis | reverse complement strand
TAATAATAATGATAAGGTTCCTTCATGAAGCCAAAACGAAAGACTTTACATACGTACAATGACAAGACGCAGTATCCAATATATTATTTATTCACTGCTCTGATTCTGTGCAAAGCCCTCAGAAACTGACAACTATAGTGCATTCTATCCATTTCCTCAATAAGTACGTCCATTCGGTTGACGTGAATTTATAAATAGCAAATTTATTATCTAGGTCATTGCCGGCAAGTCGTTAAGAGGGAAGCTGCGAACTAATTGGCTATAAAACAGGTTTCGAATTTCTGTAGTGACATCAAAAACATATCGAATTGGGGCGGTGAAGGGGAATGCGGGAGGACGGAAGATACGCAGAGTATAATATAAGTGAAATGTCCTCACCAATCTCGCCCTCTGTACCGTTCAACCAATAATAAAGTGGATCATCATACTCCACTTCCGTCTTATGGGTGTGCGTCAATTGACAATACCAAAGGTAACTGTACAACGAAGAATAGAGAGAGAGAGAGAAAGTATAGAAATATATTATATAAGACATAGATTTCCACATATTTCTACCAATTTCATTATACTCTGCAGGTGATACAAAAATTGGTTCCAATGATGTCATTCTGGTGTCGGGTTTGGGAAATATTCACTGGGGTGCTCCTTTAATTCTACACTGATTGTATACTACATTGTAAACATGTCATTTCAGGTCATACATGATTTCCATTGAGTTTTGTGTTGCATGTGATGAACTGACCTTAGGGTCTGTGTGTTAGACTTAGTAGTCCAGTCACTTTAATTGATAAACCTCAGTTGTTTAAAGGGTCATTTCTAAACGAATAATAGTGGTATCGAAAGACAATCAGGACTACAAATCGCAATGTTTTGTAACAGTCTACAGTAGTTTAAAAATTACGTTTGTGTCTAAAGTCACCTTTTAATAACTAATATTCCCTTCATGAAGAGCATTGCTCGAGTAATCTTACTGAAAAACCTGGAGAGAATATGGTTACTAAAACTAAAAGACAACCAGCCACATTCATGAACAAAATTGGTCAATATGTTATGTTGTAACCATTGTTATGACTTCGTCTTTTAGTATTGGTTATATTTCAACAACACTGTTATGAATTTTAAACGACTCCTGTGTTTTAAAGAGTTGTCATCATTTCGAAAACAATGGATTAATATTAACAATTAGACATGGACTGGTTCATGTGTTCTTAAAGGAGCAGTTCAGACCCTTTAAATTGTAAACTGATTTTTTTTTTTTAAATTTAAACCCAAAGCATAAAGATGACAGATATTTGATTGTTCCTAATTGTTGGACTTGCACATATCAAAGTAATCTCGAATCGAATGGAATGAAACACTAATTAACGTTCATTAACTAACGGTCCATTAATTAAATTTGGCTCTATAACTTCCATTTGATAGAAAAACTGTAAGTTGCTGCATAAACTACAATATTATTTTCGGAAATGCTTTTGATAAAAGTTTCGAAACTTGGTGACCGCAACGTCATATAAGCTGCCGCTTAAATTACCACCCCCCTTCTCCCCCTTCCCCATGTCTCCTCTCATTATTTGTGATTATTTTGGGTGATATAGAACCCGAAGGAGAGAATACTTTTGGGAATTTGAAGCTATTTTAGTAGAGTAACGTCAAAATTCGTGCTATGTTGACCTTTTACCATGCTTAAAGATTATATTTAGATTATATCACAGAGATCTTTGTGATGACCCCAAACGGCTAAGAAAAATCTTGCTGTGGTTTATCTAAAAGTTTTAAAAGTCGTGTCTGTGACGTCATATAGTGCCACAAGGATATGAAACAGTTTATACTTTCTCTTTGTTAATTCTGTGTGTTCTATTTTCAAGGTAGAATGTTAACACTGAAGCCTATTCCTTCATTGCGTTATGATATGGAACTTCACAATGTTAGATTCAGCATTTACCAACATTGTGATAAATACGGGGAAAGTGAAGCACATGTGGCTCGATGATGTCATATTTAGACTTGATCAAGTCCCAGGCCTTGTGTGTGAAGGAACATCTAAATATGTGATATCTCCCAAAATTGAATCAGATATTTCTTACCTGCAGATTAGGGATGTTGCTCATGACAATAATCTCTATCACATTGATCAAGACTGATTTGTTGGATTTGTGGCTTATTTAAGGACAGTTATTTTCATAGCGTTTGTGGAGATCTACCATGTAAAGTCACAATCGTGGGCAATAGCAACTTTACAGACATGGTCCTGTATATATGGTTAAGCTTTTGATCAGACGACACTGCATTGCTTTAGGTAATAAAACAAAAGGTGATAACTATAGCTGACATAACGAGAGAGGCTCATAAAGGCGTATAACTGTTAAAATATAAATACGAAGTTTGCCCCCGAACTGATGATAAATCTCAAAGTCAATATGATCTAGCTTGATAAAGATCTGCCATCTTTACTTATCAAACTAAGGCGATGTATGGGCAGCTCTTTATAATGAGATAAGAAGATAAAGCTATTTGGCTTGTACGTTATGATCTTTGAACCGAATAGCTCGACGTGCCTTCATGACCCTTCGAGTATATGATACTTAATAAATTAGTTTTAAAACAATCCCGAAACATCAGTGAATTATAAGTGAGATTCATTGTAGACTATACACAGCTTCTAATAAATGTCATATATTTTAATTTCATGTCCCAACTCCATTTGTTTTCTATGTTCGTTATTTTTGTTCTTTTAACGTAGACATATCAAGATAGGAAAGATATCCTTGCTGTACCGGTGTTAATGGGTATATAATATGAATATATATATGTTACCCTTGTATTTGACAGAGCTGCGCCTATATCTGTTACCCGTATACAAGTATACAAGCCATGTGCAGTTTAGAGGTAGTACAGTCGTTTTCATTAATAACTTATTAACTGGCAGTCACAGCATATAAAATGATATTGATCAGTTGGTAGAAGACACGACTTGCATTCCTCAGACCAACAGGTCATGTTCTTATGATATCTACAAATACATATCCTGTATGCATATCCTTGTATTTACATATATCCTTTTACAAGTGGATATATACCTTTATCCACATATGTCCCTTTCGTCACATACCGTATATTCCCTATACACATTCACATGATTTACAAATAGCTCTTTCTATTCATATTGTCCTATTATAGCATCACATAGTGTATTTGGAGATAGTTTTTCAGTTTTCTCACCCAAGGTCTCCGTATTTGTCATCAACCTCGCTTGTAGGATCAATCAAGAAATGCGACTGCTGGACGCTTAGCGTTGACCCAATTCTAGTAACATCGATCACAGGGTAGCCCATCTGCAGGGTCCACGTATCCATGATTTTCTTCACGTCGTATTTGTCTTGGACCTGTATTGTTGAAACAAAATACACACAGACTTTCATTGTTTTGGTTCCCAAGTGATCTTTTTACGGGTAAATTTAAGAACTAGTTGCAGACGGCAGTGCACAATAACGTCGTTATATAATATGTTCGCCAACGTCATCGTCGTCGTCGTCGTCATCATCATCATCATCACGAACAACACCATCGTCACCATCATCGTCATCGTCACCACCGCCACCGCATCTTCATCGTCATAGTCATCGTTGTTATCATCACTAAAATAGTTACACCGGACAGTCTTGCGAATAGCTCAAATTACTAATTATGTTTGTTTGTTTTTGAACTCCGAGAAACAGAGAGACAGAGAGAGAGCAAGCTACGTTTACAAGTAGCCAGATTCAAGTATGATCTCCTTGACACCCTCAAATACTAAATTCTCAGCTTTATCAAAGATAACAGCGATTCTCCCAATACATATCGTATATGTATGTATATAAGTCTATAAATACCATGTTCTTTAACAATAATTATGAAGTCAAACCTGATTGAAGGCATCCCATAATTTGTCTGAATTTGCGTTTCCTTCACTGTAATGGGTGAGATATCTGAACAACCCTTTTCTGAAAGTTTCCTCGGACAAAATATTATTCAGCATCCTTAAAATGGAGCCTCCCTATAAGAAAAGAAAACTAGGTATTAATATACCATTGATAGGTTAAAAATATAGAAGATAATGTTCACCATCATTACCACAGTTATAGGCATACATGTTAAGGGTATAGCCGAGACAATAAATAGAGAAAATGAATTAACAAAATATATAACGAAATAACAAAATAGTTATTTCGAGTTTTACATCTTTTAGACTTAAAATTTTTTAACTGTTGAAGACTTGTGCCAAAAAATCACTATAAATAGCTTCCTTTTTCATCGAGAGAATACATACCTTAGCGTACGAGATGGTGTCAAAGATTTCGCTTATCTCCGCTGGGGAATTAACTGGAACTCTTACGGGGTGAGAGGAGCCCAATGCGTCGAGTGTGAATACTCTATGGAGATCTTCTACCAAAAATTGTTCCATCTAAGAGGAGAGAAATAAAATGATATCGTTCTTTACTTGTCTTGAATGAGTATACGTCTTCCAAAATTAATTTAAACTACTGAATATTCATTGCACCTCTTGTGACGTCATTGCTGGTGAGTCGTTGAGATGTCTAACCCAGATGTGTTAGGTGAAGTCTACTACTTATCGGACTATACTTCCGGTTGTATTCCCCGATCAGTATATGCTACATCATCAACCATGATAGGAGTGTGGTCGGGGACGGTGTGGTGACCGGGGTGGTCGGGGAGGGTGGGGTGCGAAGAATGGGAGATATAAATCAATTGGAACATGTTATCTAGATATCTTGAAAAAGAGTTATGAACAAACAGCCACTTGCTTTGGAGGCGACTTAACAAATTGAATAACACCTTGTAACTATATTTCGGATAGGCCAGTAAGAGGACGAAGGTTTGTTATGTAACTTATCCTCTGTGGTAAAGACACTTGCATTTATCACTTTGAAGCTGCATGGGTTATACTTAGTGGAGATGCATAACCACGGTAACCAACTATACGTGTATACGTGTAAGCTGCTTGCAAATGCTGTTCGCCAAGAGCAAAACAAAAAATATCATTAGAGAAATGAGGTTTGCTTGTTAATTACAATGACCACATTACTTACCATTTTCCATGTGGGTTCGGTAAAATCTACCCCTAGATATTCCACAAAGGAAGCGAAACCTTCATTTAACCAAAGGTCATCCCACCACTCTGGTGTAACCAGATTACCAAACCACTAAACGAGGGAGAGACAGAAAGGAATATTGAAGTGACATTATAGAAACATTTCCAAAGTCATGTTACCAATAAATATTAGGAAAAAAGGAGAAGAAAATTACAAGATAATGGATATATTGTTTCAATAACAGGGTAGCAGATTACTTTGGTGAACGTGAGTTTTGTAAGCATTTAAATAAGTTTTGTTTTACTGTGGTAGTGGTATTCTATTCAGTAACAACACTGTTTTCTCTCCACATGAAAACGTCACAAGACAAACATGTATATGTTTTACTATTACACCAGCTTCATTTACACAATGGCAGCTGCTTGACAACCATTGCCAAACTTGATATTTGACAAACGGAGGAAATGTATTTAGCCTCTTGTGTACAGCGGCTATTTCATACTTGAATTGTTTCACCTACAACCAGCAAGTTGAACACTATTTGTTAGTTTGCCAGTAAGATGCCATTAGCTCGAAATTAGCCCGGTACTAATTTAACAAATTCATCAGATCAAGTTCGTATATGCAAAATAATCTAGGAATACGATACCAGCCATTTTGGATCAATTTCCTTATGTTAAATATTGGTATATAAAAAATAAAATATAAAAAATAAAAATATAATATAAAAATAAGAAAAATATAAAAACATAAATAGAAATATAAAACAATGTTCAATGCTAATAAATGTCTATGCTGTCGGCTCATAACACGGTTTGTATCACTTATATGCTGACATCATTACCAGTTCCTAAGCTTTATCAAATAGAACATATGGTGTTCACACATCTCATATCGGCAGTACTACTGCTTTTTGAAGCAGGACAGGATTGAAAAGTATGGAAAGAAATTGTCCCAATCGGCGTGCGATAACTTACATCTACTATGGAAGTGGTAAGTTTTCCTTCTGTTTGTTCTTTGGTCTCTTTCTTCCTCTTTTTATTTATCTATCTATTTATTTAATTATTTTGGTAAATTACCTTTTCCACGATTTTTAAACTTTTCATGTAACATAACGGGGGAAAAAAAACCTTGAGAAAGAAAGTTGTTAGTGGCACACTTTATGCAAAGAGAACTATATACATGTAATATAAAGTTACCTTCAGGATCGTTAAGTATAAAGTAAGAGGAACGTATATACAGGTTTTAGACTCTGTAGAAGTAAATGAATTACCTGATGGGCCAACTCGTGAGAAACAACCACAGCTACTCTCTGTTTATTTGCAGCTGAATTTTCAGCAGGATCATAGAGTAGAGCGGTTTCCCGGTACAGGATTAAACCCCAGTTCTCCATAGCGCCAGCTGAGAAATCAGGCACCGCTACCATATCTGTTACAGAAAAGGACATACAAAGCTCAAAACGAGATGGGAACATACCCCCTACAATCCGGCGCAAGTCCCAAGCACACCCATTCCAATGTTGGCGCGCGAATTCTTTATTAACATCACGGCCACTGAAGATACAATAGAATTTAATTTTCGAGTGATCTAGTCTTTAACCACCCGCTCCCACCCCACTGCCCCACCCCACCCCCTCAACCAACATCGACAATCTAGTAATCCATAGGTCCATGGATGAGGATAAGGCAAATTCATTATATCTCTTTGAAGGTTACAAAGACCCAGTCATCATCTTTTGATTATTATATGACAGAGGTCTTTGTGATGAGCAAATCACCTAAAAACGTCTAAAATAAACTCTTGCCTCTCTCGCTTCTGGTCATATCTTTGTCATTAGTCGTGTTTAGGAACTTTTGTGAAATCTATGATATCCTATAGTGCATGCCACTAAAGGATCTGAAAACATTTTCACTTGATATTAGGTTTTATGTCTCATATTTTCAAGATAGAAGTTGACAATGAAATAAATGCCATCGTTATAAGATCATATACACGAAAGCATCAATAGTTTAGATTAAGCATTTGCTAAAAACCCATCTCCATTACGAAGACAAAACAATGTGATAAACATGGAAAAACAGACCGAAAATGATTTAATCTTCTTTAACGAATCGTCTAGCTATCAATATGTTAAACGTAACAAAAGCAATATTTAAAAAAATATATATATATAGTAACATCATAATAACATTGCGTTTTTTTATTGATTTATCGATTGACCGGGAAAAGTGGCCGAATTACCTTGCTTATCCATCGGAAAGGGCACACCGAAGTAGTCTTCAAAGTAAGTAAGAATCTCGACTCCTTGTTCGAGGCCATATTTTGCAGAACCAAGAGCGTCCTTTCTGCACCATACTCGGAACTTTGGAATGAAAAAAAGAAAAAGAAACAAAATTAATTATTTTTTTTAATGGATAATGTTGTATTTGAATCTCTATACACTAATTAGGCTTTGGCAATTGTTTCTCTCACTATTTTTATATTCAAGACATATTCCAAAAATGAAGAAATAATAAAAAAAAACTATCTTAATTTTGTTTTATATATCATAATACACTATGACGCAAGTTAAAGCAAAACTGAATTGTTTTTAAAAATGATGAAGGCATTTTGTTATACACACATTAAGATTAAGTTTAACAGTAGCAGTTTGTTGCTACTCTTTATAATTCTACATGCAGAGAACATTAAAAACCAAGCAAACATTCCAAATATATCATGAAGAACATTCCAATACAATAGAATGTAGGACACGGTGACCTTATTAGTTAGTGACTATAGTAACACCTCCACATAACAATAAGCTCACCATACATAGTTATAGCCATATCTATGTTCTCAGCCACATTCAGTGGAGTGACTAAAGTTTAATATATGCGTCAACGTTTCTAGATGCAGGCTGGCATCAATGCGACAAGCATTTACATAATAGTATCCTGTTCAAGAAGGCCTGTGTTTTATATAAAGTTATAAGGCGCGCCGTTCAGGTCACTTACCCGGACGCCATTAGTTGTAGTGTTCTGGACATATGCAAAATCTGAGACCACAAAGGCCAAGAGATACGTCGGCATTTTGGGGGTAGTCTTGAATGTGGTCATTTTCCACCCTTCTTCGTAGTCGACGGTTCCTAATTCGATACCGTTTGATAACGCTGTCATATTTTCCATATGGATGATGCTGGTATCAAAAGTAGACCTAAATCCTGGTTCATCCCAGCAAGGAAGTGCACGTCGAGCGTCTGTAGCTTGCATCTGAGATGTGGCAAGCCATCTACAAATGCAATGAATATTCATAGTTATGTAAACTAATTTGCATACCGTTTAAGAAACTGTGATATGCATGTCATAGATTTAAATCTATACAGTCCACCCCAGATGTATACTCACTTTCAGTAGAGCATTAACTTACTGTGTTATCCTAGAGAGAGTATATGTGATATTGATAGATTCAGTCCCGATTCTTGTATGCAAAGTAGGCTTGGCTACGTTAAGTACAGCTGTTATGAATGTGTTTAAGATTAGACTATGTGTTAATGTTATTATGAACTGCAGCAGAGCATCTCCATAGACAAATGCATGCATGGCCAACCTTCGTGGTGTGAGCTGGAGGCAAAGACATTATGTTGTCTCCATTTTAAGAGTCAGAAAATGTAAGTTTAAATTAACGCTATTATTGATATGATTTTTCATGACGTCATACACGCCTATGCTGTTGACCTATCCCCTGTTAAGCTGCAGGAATTGTAATGACAATTTGGATTCAAATGCATAATAATGCACATCCTTCAACCTAGAAATCAACCTGGTAGGTTCAAAACACCGCTCCTTCTATGCTTATCAAGAACAATTTTACTACAATTATGTAGTACAATGTTATATGTTGCTACTGTATACGACTTTGTGTTCGTCTCTTACAATATGTAAGCCACTTGGAAGAAAGCTTGGGGGAAGGAAGGGTAGGTAGGATAGGGAGGGTATATAGGAAGGGTAAGGAGGGTAGGGAGAGGGTCGCGCTTCATGACCTCTGTGGCTACAGCCTTGTATGTATTACCGGTATCAAACATTTACAAATACATAATAGGATACAGGGTCTCTGTAAGTACACGCAGATGGCTTCTGTCAGTGTATTATGTAGACCCAAATGGAGATGTAGTCCTTTTCACGAAAGACGAAGACCTTCAAAGAAACCTCATTCTACGCTTAGCACGTCAAACCTAAGTGGCAGATCACACCATTCTATAAAAACAAGTAGCCTATCGAGTATAATAAATAGTATGGCTAATGGTTTTTTTCTGGCGGGCTTCCCCGTTTCGTTCCCGAAAAAATTTGGGTTTTTTTTGGGTGGGGGGGGGGCCTTCCATACCCCCTGCCTCCACACCCTCTCGCTACGCCACTGTCATGACGTATTGCGTGGTTGAAACAGAGCCTATTGTTACGATCACTCACAACAAAAGATAACTTACACTGTTTCGTCGTTGGCGTTTTTATATGAACTTCTGTAGAAACCGGCTAAACCGTCTTGGAGTATCCCGATATATTCTATGGACACACGGTAATCGGTACGCTTCTTAAGAGTTTGAGTATGGATAACCAAGAACTCGTACAAGGTATCGTTACTCCAGTCCATATATAACTCTGTGTCGTCTCCGACCAACTGTTTCACCGATATGGATTTAATCTCGATGTCCGCCATGTGCATTACAACCTGGTCAGTATCTTCATCAACCTCTATGACGATATCGACCCAACCGTAAAATCGGAACCGCATAGCTTCGCCACATTCGTAATACAGACACGGTTGCAGGGTCAAATCGTACGATCGCGGTGTCATAATATCGGGATTCAATCGTCCGTCCCAAACAAACGCTTCAGTAGGGGTAGGACTTGGATTTTCAGTAGGGGACATATGGTGAGGGGTAGAACTTCTTTGGGGTTCTGTGATCATATCTGATGGCTTCATAGATGGAGACCCCTCCAAGGGGTTCTCTGTGGGTAATTCATCGAAAGTACATGTACGGTCTGGGACATAATAGGAAATCAAACCGACACCGGCTATCAAACAGCAAGCTACTAAGCCACAAAAGAAGAGCGTCCCGGTAGAGCAGTAGACGCCATCTTTCTTCTGTTCGTTCGAATCGTACGACTCTGTGTCGTCTACTTCAAATTTATTGTCCGCCATCTTCTGCGTAAGAGCAACGTCTGTTAAGAATGATGGTAAAAACAGAAACAAGGTTCAAGGAATGTATT
>KN885910.1:2148-13575 GCA_000934455.1 Apostichopus parvimensis | reverse complement strand
AAGCTAATATTTTATTAAATCTGTAAATTTTTAGACCCTAAGACATCAAAATATTTAGTGCACTGATACACTATTAGGGGTCGGAAATAGCGATTTCCTGTGATCTGAGGGGTCTCTTTTACCCAAATTTTTTTAGTACTCTCCGCGCCAACCGATGGTGGCGCTACGCTTAGATAGTGACTTCGATATCCGTCCCCCCCTAAAATTATTCGCTTCCGCCGCCACTGCTTCCCAGTGGACTATTTTCATTGCTTCTGTTGAACTGACCTAACGGTCAGTGTGTTAGACTAAGCTGTTCATCTGTTTTAATCGACGAGCCTCAGATGCTTAAAGGATCCCTTCTTAAAATTAAATATATTATAATAAATTATATAGAAATTCAACCTGGACTGATAGCTGCAGTGTTTTAATTAACTGTCTACAACTTATCGTAATATTGTATCTAAAGTCAAACTTAAAAAATAATTCCGATATTTATCGAATACAAAATGAGTATTCGGGTTCATTTCCTATACTTCTCGAGTTGTGAAAACTGGAATCATAAAAATACATTAAATTCACAACTCGATATGTTCAAGAATTGAATAATTATAATCATATTAAAAAGTGATTTAAATTAAATTAAAAATGTGATGAGAAAAGTATCAAAATAAAGAATAGTTTAAGGTAGCTTATCAATTTGTAAAGATAAAATCAATTGTTTCTTAACAGTTATATCAGTTATTGTTAAATATGTACATCAGTTACATCTATAAACTGTGAAGAAGAAAAAATACATACATATAAATATCTATAAAATTAGAACCAATTTATACTAAGAAAGATAAAAAAGTTATGAAGAACTTGTCTAAACACAAACTTACGTTTTGTTACTTTAGGATCTCTTAGTAGCGAGTGTGAGATCAGTATAAGAAGCAAAAGACGAATGAGGAACTACAGCTGAAATAGTTCGAGTAAGACCGTATCAAGATACGAAGGCTTTGTAATCAAGATAAGTTTCAGTTGTCTTATTCACTGTAAACAGTATAACTTCTTGTACTTTGAACTGCCGTTGTTTTACAATTAAAAATTAACTAATTAATTCGTGATAGGAACGAAGGTGGGGATGGTATGATGACCTAATAGTAATCTTCAGAGTATAATGCAATTTTGTTTTTATGTTTTTATGTTTTTTGAAGAGAGGGAAAAAGTTCCTCTTATAGCGACTGATCATGACATTTGAAGTTGTCGTAGAAAAGCGAGAAAAGACCAACCCACATCATCTACAGTCAGAGTTCTGTCAATATTACATAATGATTGGATTTGTTTGTTTGTTCTGAGTTGTAACTGCATGGTTCACGTTGTCAGCTAAATAGTACAGTATTGAGGTATTTGCGGAGCAACTTTAGCACAGTAGCAAGCCAAAAAACCAAGTGATTCAGGGGCCCTTTATAACCCATCATGCTTTTGTGCTGGTAGTGAACACGATTTGGTTCCCCACCCTCCTTCCCCCATTCTCCTCCCCCCCCCATCTTCTTATCTTCAGATCTTACACGGTGGAACGTCACACCAACAGGCCCGGGGTGTGGGCGAACAAATGTTGGATGATGTCCGTCCTGTGAAAAGGTCCCCCACCCTTGTGAGTAACTCGGTTTTTTAAGGGGGGCAATGGTGTGATGAGTTCCATTATTATAATTTCATGCATTTGTGTAGAGCGTATGTATGTTAAGCATATGTTATTCAATATGAAAGTTTTATTTTTATTTTTTTTTTGGGGGGGGGGGGGGGGCGAACGTGGCTACGTCCTTGTGCGCGGATTCCTTCACCTCATAATATCGTCAACATGTCGCAACTTTGGATAGTTTCGTATAGCGTAAACTAATGTGTGTACGTATGTGTGTATGTGTGTTTGTATGTATGTATGTATCTCAAAATATTAAACGCGTGAAAGACAATTGACTTCAGTATAGCTAAAATATTACACGCTTTTTACTTTTGTTCTCAAATTTTAAATATTTGTAAACAAGTCTCAGTTGCGCACTTCATGTAGTCCTAAATGTTATAAGATGTTATTACTTCGTACATCCAGATATGACCACGTTCGTTATCACAAGGGGATTGAAAGTATAATTCATTTAGTGCAAGGGATCATGCGTTCGGTACATAACCTTTCTGTGATAGGTTCTAAGTGGAATGTAACCAAGGTATAGGTGTGGGCTCAAATTATGCGTTCACCCCGGTGTTCCCAATGTCCTCCTCACCATATCCGATAAGCATGCCCTTTGGGGGGGGGGGGGGGGAGGGCTCGTATAGCAAGGTGATAATTTAATACAAATCTCTAGAAGACATTGACATCCTTCATGTACCCCTGCCAAAAACTACTGACAAAACTAGTCATACTCCACCCACCCCTATTGTTCGTCAGTCATTGTAATACCCGACCCCCCCCCCCACAACAAATTTGATCTTTAGTTATACTCAGTGGCGGACTGGCCACACGGACATTTGGGCAATGCCCGGTGGGCCGATGGGCCGGTAGGCTGGGGGCCTGGTTATAATTACAGCCCATTTTCACAGTAGTTAATAGAATACAGACGGGCTGTGTAGAAATATATTTTTAACTGTGGGAATTAGCTCACAAAATCACCATGTTAGTTAGTCTGTTAGTTCGTAACAAAAGAACGTGTTATTGGCAACCCGTCCGTGCTAATATTTTTACGACAAGATATACAAGTACGGTGACCAATGCATTCTGACATATACATAGCATTGGCAGAGAATACAGATTTTATTAATCTGCACGTCGTCCTCCAGAAAACGAGGTAAAAAAAGGTTAAATCTTATTAGATTATTTGGATATCACTCAGTAGATAAGTCCTGATAGATTATGTATGAATAAAAATGGCCCACATACAGTAGGGTGTTTGGTTATCAAATAAGACGAATGTTAGTCGACGACTTTGAGTATTTGTCCCCGGTTGACCGATTTCGCGAAATAGATCCCCACACTAATTGAATAGTGCGACAAAGGTGTGTGTAAATATAGGGGACTACCCTATAGAAAATCATGATTTCCTAGTATAGAATGCGACATGAAGAGACTCAAGAGGGACATGAAGGAAGGGACATGGAGGGAGGGACACGGAGGGAGAGACACGGAGGGAGAGACGTGGAGGGAGGGACGCGGAGAGAGGGATGTGGAGACTGGAGAGGAACGCGTGGAGAGGGACGCGTGGAGATGGACGCGTGGAGATGGACGCGTGGAGAGGGACGCGTGCAGAGGGACGCGTGGAGAGGGACGCGTGGAGAGGGACGTGTATAGAGAGGGACGTGTGGAGAGGGACGTGTGGAGAGGGACGTGTGGAGAGGGACGTGTATAGAGAGGGACGTGTATAGAGAGGGACGTGTAGAGAGGGACGTGTAGAGAGGGACGTGTAGAGAGGGACGTGTAGAGAGGGACGTGTAGAGAGGGACGTGTAGAGAGGGACGTCTAGTCATTCTATGCTGATCTTACACTTTTTCGCCCAAGGAACTTTGGTCAAGTCCCATTGGGAGCTTTGGAAGAGCTGCATAGATATTTGATGATGCTGTCACTGCGGAACAACACGAACAGAACTGCGAAACCTTGGAGAACAGTTGTCAACGCTGAAACAATCAGTAGCAGATGCTTATACATTGCAGGAGGACAGTGACGGTGAGTCTGAACAGGACAGAGAGAGCTTATCAAGTGAGTCAAGTAAACACTGTCATCTCTGCTGCTTCAAGGTGCTCCCCAAGTTGAACCAATTCAACGATGCCTTAAAATAGCATTAGGCTTGCTTAGAAGCTGCTGCTAACGCTACCTGTGTCACAAGTGACATGTGAAAGTTCTTTTCTCTCTTTTATCAAAAACCGTTTGAGAAGTACAATGACACATGAACATCTTGATGCGTTCGTGTTGATGTCTGTGGAAAAAAAGGATCTTGGCCAAACTTGCAACTAAAAATATACCCCCTCCCATTAGACCCCTCCCCACCTAGACGGCGAACACTATGTAAGTAACATATCAATGAATAATGGCCCGGTCTAGGTGAAAAATGCCCGGGCCGGTTTTAAGACCCAATCCGTCCCTGGTTATAATACTACCAGCACCACCCCACCCCCACCCCAACGGTATTTTTGTTCTAGAGTCATTATACTACCAAGTACTTAAATATTCACGCAGAGGGTTGGTTATAACAGTTTGACCATATATTCTCCTCAAAACTCTTCCTAAATATCCCCCTCCATCCAAACCCACCTCTTGATTCCAACACCATCTATGTCTTTGCGAACTTCAGTAAACATTAAAACATATATAAGTCAATTCATGTGCTTTGTCTCCTGTTGTTGGTTTCAGCCCAGCATTCTTATATCATCACAAGTCTTGTCTTTATCTTGACTAAAATCGTTAAAGCGGAATGTAAACGATCTGTTTTTCTTTTATTACCCATTAAAACAGTAGATGGATATCAAAGGTTGGAATCACAAGGGTAGGGAGATCAGAAGAGAACGCCTATAACTTCATGGTCATGCCAAAACGACAGTTTTGCATAATCATCTTTCGGAGTCAATCTGCTCTATAACTGTTATCGTTTATGACGATAAACTAAACAAGTATCTAGCCCAAATAAACAAAATATTGATCCAGCAGCTTATCTTATTTTGTGTAAATATTTGCCCAGTTTGACTGTTGTGAGGTAAGTGTTACCGGTTTATATTGATACGGTTACAGACGACATGGTCCCGGGATAGAAGTAGAAGAGTGTATAATCTTTATCTGATTGATACCAAGAGGAACGTGTACAAAGTAAACTCCATCAATCATGGCACTTCACGGACTTTGAGACCAGCAACATGCATCCCTTTTATAATATCAGTTTCAGTTCAGTCTCATGTGGAGACTGTGTGAAGAGGTTTTACGTAATTTATACCAGATGCACGAAAAAAAAACCCGGCATGTCTATATTTTAACATTGTATAACAAGTTGCTGTTGCGTATGTCATGGCAAAACCACGGGTAAAGTTATCAACAGAGTGAAATAATGCATTGCATGGTTTGCAAACCGTCCATACCATTATTTGTGTCATATCACAGTTGGAAGAGTAAACCCGCGAAAAATGTTGTCATGTTAATGAACGAAAATGCGTTAACAGGCAATGTAACATTATTCAGGGTGTGGCGACGTATATTTCGTCTAGTTGGCACATTGTTTCCACACACACACACATACATACATACATGTATGTATGTATGTATATGTTCATATATATGTTTAAATATATGTTTATACTTTATATATATATATATATATATATATATAATGTGTGTGTGTGTATGTGTGCGTGAGCTTGTTTTTCTATCTGACCGAGGACAAAAGAATTTCAGGTCCTCGGTTGTGATTTCTAAAGAATCACCACGTCCTCGGAAGAATTCTATTGTATGGGGTATTGTTAAGGTTAGGGTACGTGGATTTGAACAATGGAAAATACAATGGGGTCCTCGGTTGGAATGAAATACAAACATGTGTGTGTGTGTGTGTATACATATATACATATACATGGAACTAACGTTTACAGTGATTAATAACTTTAGACTATAGAGCACCAACATTAGTAATATTGTCCCAAATGATAAGTGGGTATAGTACAACTACTTCGCTTAACTATTTCGCTCTTAGCCCGAGTTAGGCCTACACCTAAGGTTTCTGATGCACGATGTCGCTAACAGCTCACTACGTCATAATCTTCACAATAGCTGATGCGATGGCTATACATTAACTTTGATAAGGAAGGTAAACAAGAACCAATGCACTCTAGCCTATAATGGAAGCTTAAGTCATTCAACATCATGGTTATTGAAAGCAGGTATTCGCTTAGCCCTCCACCTCTTCCACAATGCATTATGGGTAAACTATGGTAAAAAGTGGCTACCCGCTTACGTGTTCGGTAAACTCACAGATTGAAACGATTATAATGCAACACACAACCTAATGTTATATAAAACTAAGAGTGAATGTTAGGACTCAGTTTAGTATAAGTCATTGTTCTTTCCGAAGAAATTTAATGAGGGCGAGCTACTGTTGTAGTCGGATTTGACGTTGAGTATTTTTGCACACAAAACTGTAATAAAATATCAATAGGAAGATGGATCTCGACGTTGCAAAAGAGATTTAAAGGGTGTGAAGACTCGCGCACAAAGAAACGTCATGCCGGTAATCTGACCTAGTTTCGAATGAGGAATAACAGAATTGTTAGACACCACCATCGATCCCAGAAAATATACACACACAGCTAGCTACCGTCGGTAATTAGACACTAGTGTACAGTCAATACATGCAGCAACGGTCAATACCCACAACACAGTGTACATAGCAGCGATGGATATCTCAGCAGGGAGTTGTTATGGAACTCCCTGATCTCAGGTCCAGATAAAAGATAACAAGGTATCACGTTTCATTACTGTCTGCATTTTGTAGCGACAAGAAGAAATCTTCACTTGCAAGCAACGGAAAGTTAACTTTTTCAGAGGGCGGCACGGGGTTTGGGGCGAGTCTTCAATGCATTTAATGTATTTGTTCTTCCCCTCTTCTTACAAGTTTATACGTACCACGATACGCAGTTGTGATTAGATATGTCATTACAACTAAAGAAATGTAACATTCGTTGGTTTTTACATCAAGTTACCCTAATACGGCAAATTTTAGATAAAAGTAAGTGTATGAGGCCGTTGGTACTGAAGCTTGGATATTTACATAGCCTATACTTAAAGAATTCCTCAATAGTATTTCATGTCAGTTTACCTTCTTGTTTTGGACCCGATGATAAGAACTCTCAATGCATATCTGTTGGCGATGAATATTACTATTACTTCAAACAGAATAAATATATCTGTTATGTTATATCCAAAGATTAATTAATCGGTGGTTATATCTGATAATTACGCCCTCTGCTATTTCCAGCCTTGCATAGCGCCCCCCCCTTTCTTGCTTGCTCGCGATTAGACAAAATGAGGGCGTTTTACAAAAATGAATAAAACGACTTGTAGTGATTCATACATTAATACATACCATGAACAACTCACTGGTGATACGATACTGTAGGAAGTCTAAAAACTTCCTGATTAAAGGCGACGGGAATAATGGATAAGGGGGGGGGGGGGCAATGGGGCGTATGTGGAACTGAGGCAGGTGATATAGTAATTGACGAGGCAAAGCGTCATTGCTAAGTTTCCAGCGTTATTCCAGAGGTCATTTTGTTTTTTATTGTTTGTTCAATTTATTTAGTGTGAGAATTTGGTGTGAGCTACGACAGTGAGTAATTGACAGTGAAAACAAATAAAAGTTAATGCTGCCCCCACTTATAAGTTCACAATAACGTCACTTAGCGGAAGCGAGTATAAAGGGTAACACTAATATAATTAACCGGTAGTGTCGCTTGTAGGCTATAGAGTGCAATGGTCCTCTGATATTTTACGAGGGCAAGAAGGAACCACGGAAAAATATGATGAAGCATATTTATGACACAGTGCACCGCGTGCGCAAGGAGAGGGGTGGTAATTCTCCCAGATCTGATTAGGGGGAGAAAATGGTTCAGTCAGAGGATTTTGTGTTCAGCCGGGGAAGAATTGGATCACTACTACGGGTGGACCGTTCCCCACCACCTTTCCTTTCTTCTTCACCGACATACAATGTATTTATTACCAAACCCTTGGTTTTCAAGGCTATTCTTACATATACCTAATTTATAGTCTACAATGCCTCAGAATGTACCATTTGATGATAAATGTTTCATCTCTGTGGGAAGATCCTCATCACCCCCCCCCCCCACACCTTTACATACCTTTACAGGTTCAATGACCCCAGTGCAGCCTTCCTCCTTCATGTAATCCATCATTCACATCTGGCCCTTCCACAAAAGTCCATTTTCCTTAATCAGACAGGGGAATTTTGACTCCCCCACCCCCTCCTACCTTCCCTCCCACCTTATAAATCCTGTCCACGTTATCGCAGATATAAGCAATTTGTAGCATGGAATTACTCTTTATGCTCTACATTCTAGAACATTTTAGTTGGGCCTTTACGGCAACTAAAAAGACATTTTAAGTTGAAGGCATTGTGTACGGGCACCACATCATTTAAAAGGACAAATATAAAAGGTGAATCAGAATCGATAAAGTAATTTCAGCTTATACAGGTGACATTTGATGACGCATATATATATATATGTAAGTATCTTATGAAAATGAGAAATGCATATTTCGTTATCCCTAATAATGCCCGGGCAACCTATGACCCCGGTTAGTTTTAGCCCTCTGACTACCCCTCCCCCTCCCTGTCCCCGCTCTTCCTGCATGCTGCTAGTAGGTAGATAGCCACGACAGGGCTGGGCCCCTCACTCCACCAGACTCCTACGCCATCCACCCCCCTTCACTCCACCAGACTCATACGCCATCCACCCCCTCCCCTCACTCCACCAGACTCCTACGCCTCAGAGTCGATGCCCAGAATTCATGAAATCTAACTTGGTATATGTGGGAAAGTCTAGTATATATATGGATAGAATAATCTAACTTATTCGAGTGATCTAGAGAAATTTTATCAAGAATATATAAAACTGGTCCATGAAGTTTATTTCCTTTCGTATTGCATTGATTTCATTCTGTAAGAAAAAACAAGTTTGTGAATAAGTTATTTCGAAAACAGTTCAAATGTATAAGAAATGGCTCTCTCCTTTGCAAAATGTCTTTGACCTTTTCCACGTTACCTAAAATCATCAGTTTTACTTTATTGTAGTTTGATGCGCAAATTAAGTTATACAAAACATTTAAATGAAATCTCTTGCAGGATGTACTTCTCAAAACTATTCCCATACATTTAGAGAGTATTTTTAAATGAGCCGATACGAGATGTTCAAGGCAAATGAATTGGCCTGAGGGCGGTCATGCCAGTGGTGGCGTGTATATATATACAGTGAATGCCAGTTGAAGTGTGGACACGAGAGGTTTGATTTTCTGTCATATTTTCAGGCAGTGACCTCACAAGTATTACCTATTTTTCTACAGATGCTTCTCTGCCCCGAGGATTGTTTTAATGCATACATTATAGGTTATTATCATCTTCAGTAAATGATGAGTTTAAAGAAACTTGCTCACATCAATATCAAGTAAGTGAGGTTATCTTTTTCTGCAAGGCAAACAGGCAAAGATACGATTGTATATATATATAGTTACTGCATATGTACCTAAACATTAATACCAGTGTCAGTGTGTTTGTGATAACAACAATAATTTTTTTAAATTGTCTGGAGATGATTATATAACACTCTAAAAACAAAAGAGTGAACTTTTCACTCTCTTCACGGAGTGAAAACATTTGAACTCCAAAGGAGCGGAAATTCACTCCATTAGACCACAGAAAGCCAAAGTACTTAATATTCACTCTTTACAAAGGAGTGACCAAATGAGCCAATCACATGCTAAGAACGCTCACTCTTTCTTGGAGTGAAGGATCAACCAATCAGTCAGCGTTTCTTCGAATTCAGAAATATTTGTATTTACGCCATTTTTTACTCGTTTGCCTTCCCTCGTTCTAGTCGTTTATGGTTTCTTGCTTTTTACAAAGCAAGGAACCTATGCATTCAACTTGGCGTGTGTGTGTGTGTGTGTGTTTATGTGACGATTGGCTTGTGTACACGATATCTCAATAAGGAAATGATGTATCATGACCAAATTGGGTGGGTGCCATAACAACTCCCTGGTGGGTGCATGGATAGCTAATAGTGAGAGGAAGACCCCTATTGTTTTTGGTGCCCGCAAAGGTCTCTAAAGGTCAGTTAAGGTAAAAGGAATGCAAAATATTAAAAATGCAACAACTCCCAGTGCAAAGTCTGATGCAGTTAATGTTTTGAGACAATCTGTACATGGGGTAAGGGATCGTTTGCAAACATAACGGGCATGTGATCAAAGGTCGACAAAGGTCAATTAGGGGTTAAAAAAATAGTATTTTGCAATAACTTGAGAACAAAATGTCCGTCAAGGTTGGGAGTTACGCTATTGTAATCCAGTAGTCGACCAGCATATTGGTGACCTTTGACGTCAGGTTGACCTCCGGTGACCTATATTAGTTTCTTTGGTTTTTTTAATTTTCGTGGCCAGAATCGGATGTCAAAGGTACCTTCCGATCAAAATTGTCCATAGGTTGACCCCTGTGCGACCTTCGTGTGTGAAGTTATCAGAGGTCAAGGTTTTGTTTTTTTAATAAGTACAGTTAGGATGGTCGTATACTTGTCATAGTGCCTTCTGGAATCAGCGTGTCAAACTACATCTGTCCTTGAGGTCAAAAGGTCAAAGACCAAATCTTCAAAAATATGCTCATTTCAGGAGATACGGAGCCAAAAAAAATTTGGTCAATATTTTGATATATGAAAGAGCTTTTGGTGCTCTATAGAGGAAACCAACTCCCGCTTCAATTGGACACCCGGTTCTCAAGTTATGAGGGGCCAAAGGTTGGTTTGATACCTTATTAGCAATAACATTGTGTGTGTACATTGGAGCACATAACAATTTTAGGACAGATTTCACATCATCGAGGGGGGATATTTTTGATAACAATCACATAACAATTTGAGGACAGTTCTGCTCCCTTGTAAATATAGGCTTATAAGCAATGAACCATAGTGCCCTTGGGCTCTTGTTAATCTTAAAACATGTCAGTTTCTCAGTGGCTTGAAGAAAGTGGATTTGGACGTGATGGTATTCAATTGTCTGGAGGTAAGTTTATCAAGAAAATGTTGAAAGAATGTGAAATTGTATAGGATTTAGAAGGTCGCCTTTTCCGCAGGTCGTCGTTGCTTACAGTCGATTGGCTAGGCGCTTAAACGTTACGCTTAACAGTGTACTTTAGCGGAAACATTTAACATCATTTTTGATGTATGTATTGCGTCAGTGAATTAATAATATAGTTGGTTAGAGGAATTAAATTGTTCAGATTTAAGGTTGATTAATTATGCGAGATTTTTTTTCCGGCATGAGATTAATTATAAAGATAGGTCTATGTCACTTGTTGTTCGGGGCGGTGGGCGGGGGAGGAGGAGAGGAGGGGGGAGGTTGGGATTATTGATGGAACTGGTCCTAAAAATTGGAACTGGGTACGCGTCCCCGCGGTTCGCCAGGTTCGGTCGGTCTCCCAACTCGGCCTACATATACTAAAGGCCTAATGGTACTACGCATATAGACTATGCGGGCCAGTCACATAATGGTAAGACGCATGGCCGGATTAAGCTGGTGCGAGGCCCGGAGCAAACATTTTGTGGGAGGCCCCGGCCGCGTGATTTTTTTTCCAGGATGGTTGTGGGTAATTAACATAAAGGAGGCGTGTCTCAATCAGTGCACATGTGCAGTAGGCCTACTTCAGGAAAGTTTGGTATGAC
>KN885909.1:89999-120360 GCA_000934455.1 Apostichopus parvimensis | reverse complement strand
TCCCACTCGACTGGTTATAAAGCTCCATAAATGACGATTTTTCTCGTTACAAAGGCATATTTTTAACGCTAATTGCAAGTTTAATATTGGTAGAAGCCGGTTCTTTTTTTTGTCACTTGGCTGTTGTCTGTCATGATAATAATGAATCAGAAGTTTCCAAAGCAATATTCCCCTACAAGTCAGTTTAATTGCTGATCTCGCCATTTTAATGTCTTAATACTTTGACAATTTTTTTCCAAATTTTTTAATACAGGGGTTTATAGGAAAGTGAAACTTGCTGAGAATCCAAGTTTAATATGTGTCATACATGTAACAATAGAGCTACATATACTTGCATGAAGATACAGATGTGTCGCAGGTTAAAACTTCTTCTTCACATCTATATGTTGGATATATGTGTAGTACATACGTATATATACACACATATGGGACATATATATCTGGACTAATTTATTTATGGGAAATATATATACATCTGAAACACATGTGGTACTTATTTTGGGGGTTTTGATTACACTATTAATATTTTGAGAATTAGGAGAAGTGAAATTTATGCAAAAATCACACAAATCTATTAGTAGGTTTATATTGCACAGTGTGATCACAGATTTAGAGTATTATCACAGATAAAATCACAAACTTGCCAAATATATATATATATTTACAACGCTCAGCTAGTAGTGTTTACCTGTTAGATGTTCATTGGTGGATTTCGTCTTTAATCGTCATCATTGTGGAACATCATAGAACACATCGCTGTCTTTTATCTGGTCATGTGTCTACATGTATACTTTATTGATTTTTGTGAACTCCACCTGAGACAAGTTGAAATTTCTATTGATGTGTCCATTTGTGATAGATGATTTACCATCAAGATGGCTGTAAATGAAAATTTCAAATCGGAAACATTTTCTACTTGCACTCGCTTCTTTTATATGAAGGCTTTATAGTTTGTCCAAAGACCGTGTTAAGTCATAGATGTTACTGCACATCAAGAAAGCTAGCCAGGTCTATGAGAAGCATTGTTGCATTAGTTTGAAAGGCCTGGCAAAACCTTGACAGTTTATATTCCATATGGAGATATCAGGAAATATGATAAGAACTTGTTTAATCATTCTGGTGCAATATGTATTCTTAGGATCACTCTCTGCACTCTGTATTCAGCATTAACTTGACTTTGTACCCCCCCCCCACCTTTTGTCAGACCCCATGCTTCGTATCAGACTCCATGCTCTGTATCAGCCCCCCCCATGCTCCGTATCAGACTCCATGCTCCATATCAGACCGCATGCTCCATATCAGACCGCATGTTCAGTATCAGACCCCCATGCTTGGTATCAGACCCAATGCTCCGTATGAGACCCCATACTCCATATCAGACCCCATGCTCAGTATCAGACCCCCCCCCCTATGCTCTGTATCAGACCATTGTATAGAAACTTGAGATTCTTTACAAGAAAAAGCCACGCAACTGTAAAACGCTATTGTGTCAAATTATGAGCCTAGCTAAAAACCTGGTGTTTAAGGTCTCTGCTGATCACTGAATCAACTGGAACTTGCATTACATTACTTATTTAACAAAGAGTGCAGGGGTTCAACACTGTGATGATGGTGTAATGTAACAGGGCCTGAGTGGTATTATCAAGGTCACCAAGAAGACCTTTATGTTATCCATTATTAATTGTAACAATTTGTTTTCAAAATATAGTAAAAAGTAATCAATCATAATATGCTGTACCACATATATGACACAGTGGCATAGAAGCTATGGTATGTTGACATCATTCAACAATATGGAACCCAGGGTGACCTCAACTTTCAAATAGTAAAACAGGTCTTTCAACTTGATGTATTTTAGTAAATTTGTTTATATGTTTATAAAAGCAATGGCACAGTGTGGCATTATGCATTCAAGGGGATTGTTTTATATACTTACAAGTAAACATCTACAAAAGCCTTATAGTCTAGTAGGTCTGCATCCAACCATGCAAAGCTGAATATGAAAATCCAGTTTACTGAATTCTGTGGTGTATCTTTTTCCGCTACCAATCTCATTAGCTGTGTGTGTTTGATTAATACCAACTTTACCCATCTACGTCACGGTAGCCTGAATTGAGTGTAACAGAAAATTAGGCTGCAGTCGATCAAAATAGAAACACCCCCCTCTTGTCACAGATTTGGACGTTAATTAGTGATTACTGGATCCATTCTATTCTAAACATTCTCGTCGCCCTGTACATATTTTGATGCAAAAGAACATGTCGGAAATCCGCAAATGTCTTAAGTTTGTGTTCCTTGCTGAAGGTGAAAGAAATCTCATCATAGTCATCATAACTTCAAAGTAAAGCTCAGATGAACTTCACTATGTATAAATCCACCTAGGTGAGTATATTGTAGAGGTCAAATGTCATCGTAGGTCAATACAGAGATCAAAGTCTGAATAACCTTGTAAATGTGATAACTCAAAAAGCACAGCTTGAATGAACTTGAGCTGTACTATATAGCATAGATTAACTGACGACGAAATAATTCTTTTGTTTTAAAGTGATTACGTGCCTACCGAAAAAGGAAAACACAATATAAAGTTTGATTATATGTTTTCCGTTATGTTTCGATGTACCACCGGTGTTGTTCATGGATGAAACATGTCATTTCATGACTGAAACAGTCACAGTTGTTAAAACTTACGGAAATGGCAGTGAAAACGGTAAAATTTGAAACCATTTAAAAAAAAATGATTCCCATGATAAATAGGTAGACCACGCCTAGATGTGCGTTTAGCGATGAATATGCAACACTAAACAGCTATGGTGTCTGTAACATATGCAAACTATTCAAGTTTTAGGTTTAGATTCCAAATTTGAGTAAAAATGTTGAATTGGAAGCCACCCAACATGATGATGTAATCCATAAGCCCCTTAAAACTTGAAGTAACTGTAATTGTTAGCAGGCGTACAAGTAATCAAGGTAAAAGCCTAGGTCTTAGTATAACATTAGTAGCGTAGTCAGAGACCTAGTTCTGATAGATTTACGCTATCAGTCCTAGTCTGAGAGACATTGTGATTGAAGGTGTGTAGTAGTATGTGTGACCATAGGCTTTGTTTTTCACACTTATTACTTTTGCCACTAGTCTGCTAGTCGCATCAATGATCAGCTGTTCTTTGAACAAGGAGATCTTCATTGGTAATGAATATGCATTACAATGTGTTCTCTCATTGGCTTGTTTAAATCAAGAGGCACGGCGTAACAAACATATGAATGAAATCTGTCTTCAGCGGAGAAATGTTTTCATACTTTTGATCATTAATTTCTTAATTAATGGAAAGTTTTTGCAAAATTAGCTTGATGACGCCCTCATTTTTCATGGTTTGTCAGATGAGCAGCTTAAATGAAGTTCCCTGTATTGAAAATGAACAGTTTTATGTATTTGCTTTTTTGAAATGCACAGAATCACTTTAATTAGTCAAAGTATTGAAAACCTTGTAAACGTACAAATCCCTTTAAGTAAAACATGAAGAAGAAACTTGATAGCGAAATCCTCATTAGTGCACGAACCTCCTTCAGATTAATAAATGGTCAAATCCTTAAAAAAGTGTGCATTGTTACTATTGAATGTTGCTTTCACTTAAACTGTGGCAAGGAATCGTGCAAAGTCCATTGACTTTCTCCTCTTCTTTAATTTGAAGTGGAGAGTGATTACTCAAACCAAATGAGTGAACGGTCTCATTTAATTATATAGGATTCGAGCATATTGAAAATTTAACAAAATCAATGCAAGTATAGTAGGAGCCTTTTAAAGCTGAAAGATTGAGACTCTTTTTGAAAGTTCAGTTTTGTTTAGCTCTTTTATTGTAATCCATTTTCCCTTTTTGTCTCTCTCCAAAGACATGACTACTCAAGTTTGTATAAAGCTGTGAATCACCTTTGCCAGTTCAATAAAACAAATCACAAAGAAATTTTGATCTTAGTTGGCAAATAAAAGCCTGGGGCGGCAATTTGGTAGTATAATGGTGATAAACAATCACCCAAGAGAAACAGAATAGAAAAGAGGGGAGAAAAAAATACTGTGCTCACAATTGGCCAGGCAAAAATAGTTTTGTTACCATAATTATAGTGCTGTGATGAAGAACTAAGTATATAATAAACCTGAAAAAATCATAAAAAAACCTAGTTTCTACTAGGTTGGCAGTTTAGCATACATAGTACTAGTGGGGGCCTCTTCACTGTCATGACTGATAGGTGATTTATGGCACCTTTTGTGCCATTGGAAGTTAGGTATGTGTCAAGGAAAAGACTACAAAGGTCAAGAGGTTTCAGACACTCCTGGGATATGACCTTTGACATTTGGCTGTTGTAGAGGCCATAGGTGGCAGTTGTTTGGTTCAGTAGATGCTTAGAGATTGCCACCACTAGCAGTTCAGTTCCCAGCTATTTTAGTAGTAGTATTGGGTAATAGTAGTAATATTAAGTTTTTAATATCTGACATTTTGGGTATGTGTAGTTCAAATTAAATAGTCCAAACCATGAAAACATGTAGATGATAGTCAAACTAGTTAGTGGGTGATGTAGCGGGGAGAAATGAGATTCTATCTGGCCTTCTAGAAACTGACAGTTGCAATCTTACCTGCCTAGCTTGTTGATAACACTAGAGTACATATACACGCACACACACAGGTTGCTATTGCCATTGGTTACTTTTAATGTTAGGCCATTGCAACCAACTCTTTCCAGGCTAACACACCTTTGAGGAAGTTGGCAGGGATCTGTAGGCCTTCTGGTACCCATCCATCCTGGTTGGCATTTATATGCAAAGTTTAATTAATTCTCAAACTGACTTGATGAATAATCATTTTGCTTCTATCAAATGAGTCTGATGTATGCACATGACAGTTGGTTAGTTTTCTGCAGAAAAATACCAGGAAATTGAGTTGTGTGTGGCACTAACACTAATTTTCAGTCCAGGCTGATGGTAGGGTTCAGTGTCCATGCATAGAACCTAAATAGGGGTCTAATAGCAAGACCACTGCTATTAAAACAGAAAGGATGGTTTCATGGTATCAAAGTATATGTTATATATTATGCCTATAAAAATAAGCATGCATAGTTTTCAGTGAGTGACATACTGTTCTGGTGTTATATATGTGTGGTGTGAAAAGAAATTAAACCATTTCTATGAACTGAAGAAATATATCCAATATATGAATTGTGGTATAGTTTATTGTGACATACCTTCTTTTGGTATATTTGTTCTCATATTACAAAACAAAAGAAAAAGGTCAAAAACCATACCATTATGAAGGAAAGAATTTAATTAAATTAACAAAGAAGTACCCTTGCTTTTGTCTTCACGTCTAGGTATAAATCGTCCGTCTAGAATGCCTGTTATTCAGTTACCAATATTAAGACATTTCAACAACTAAGATTGAGTTTGATCTTGTACTCAGTTTTTTTATTTTTTTTTATTTAATTGCTCTAGTTTTCAATTGTAAACCAGATTTGTGATATGAAATTGATCCTGTAAAGAGATTTCATGTCCAACTTACCTCTACCAGCAATTTTCTCATAGTTTTAATGTTCTTTTCTCAAAGGTTTGAAATCAAAAGATTAAATTTACCTTTTGTAACTAAGTAGGAGAGCTAAATATTTTTGTGTCACTGAGGGAAATTTTGGTGGTTGTTTTTTACTATATAAGATGTCTAACATATGATACGTCTTAAAACGAAAAAAGTTTTTTATTTTGTAGTTTTACTTTTGTTAAAAGGGAAATGGAGCTTGATGTGCCATTTCCAATCAAGCCGCATTTGTTAGGAGCAAATACATTATCCTTATGACAAAAGTGGCGAACACAATATAATTTGCATAGTCTTTGTATCCAAAGTGTTCAGTGACATTCAGAACTGGGATGGAATTATGCCCCCCCCCCCTTATCAATTTGACATCACCTGACCCCTCATGGTCAAATCTAGGTTACAATAGTTTTCAACTTCAACACATAATCCACACACAAAAAAATGCTATTTTAAAAATTATAAAATTACATATACTTATAGTTCATTAATACTGAAATCTTAATAATTTCTGTGAAAATTGGACAAACCTCTGCCCCTTTCATCATTTTATGGCATCATTTTAACATAGACAACACAAGCCACAATGTTTCTTTATTATCTGACTCCATAGTTCCATTCCTGTCACTGATATCACTTGTATTAGTTATGTTACCACTACATGTAGTAAGGTTAGGTTAGGCTTAATGTTAACACTGTCATGCTTTTCTATGGTAGCTACTGTGAAATGTGGAACAAACAGGTACAGCCAGTTCCATCTTAAAAAGCACCCTTTGTGGATGAAGGAAATAGTGTGTTCTACAGGAAATAATAATTTATCGTTATTGCATTGCAAAATGCTATAGAAACTTATCAAAATTGCTATATAAGTGTAAAGATGGCATAGCAGTTTTATGCATAGGAGATATTGTATTAATATATTGGAGAAAACAAAATTCATAACCTTCAAAACTGCTGAACAAAATTTGAATACTAGATTATTTACTGTTGTACATTCTATAAAATTATATTTCATAAGAATATCAAAAATTTGATAATGCGATTAAAACTCCATCTATACATGTGCAACCTATTTAAACCAACATTTGAAGCTTGGCCTAGTTACCACAACATACATAATGTTATTGTACTCATTAACTCATTGCTGATATGAAATCCTTTTTGGTTACTTGCCTTAGGCAGGCAAAAAAAGTAACCTACCTATGCAGTCAAGTTGGCGTGTGTATGTGTTGCCCTAGCCTGTAAACACGTTATCTCAAGGTAGGCAACCTCTGTCTTTCAATTCATTTTTTTGGAGATTTAAATTTTTAATTGTAAATGTTTAATGAAGTAGGAAGAAAGAGGTGGTGAGAAAATTAGCCCCATCGCAGTGACAAACAGGTCAAGGTTAATTAATTTTGGTACCTGGCAAATAAATTATATTTTCTGTGATAATTGGCACGTCTGTGTTGCTAATACCACTAGTAAATAAACATATGAGGCTCATCAATTAAAATGACTGGACTATTGACACTTACAGGAAGACCATAAGGTAGGTCTGTTCCTAACATGTTCCACAAAAACTCATCGGAAAACATAAAGACTTGTATGGCCTCAAATGACAGGTTGACAATCCATTACAAATTTGTCAAGGACACGAATATATGGTGAACATTGCATGTCACACAAGAGAGCTGTGTTGTTGATACGAAGTAAAAAAACATCACGGTTTTAAAGTTGAGTCATATACGAAAGAATTTAATTAACATAAATATTTAGGCCTGCACTGAGGGATCCCTACTGGCCATAGTTAATTTGAGCCTTAAAGAGAGAGCATTTCCAGAGAAATTCCACAAATTTTTAAAGCTGAATATCAATAAAACTGGAATACCTATAAAACGTTACCATCACTCAAGGGTTTCCTTTGGTTTTATTAAAACTAAAATTCTGACTCTGGTCATCCTCTAAAGGACATTTTTATGTACTTTGCTACTCTTTTAACTCTCTGTTTGCGCATGTGCACTTTCTCAGATGAGCAACGTCTCTTTGTTAAACAATGTATTGATGGAGATTTAAGTATAAATAGGAAAATTAGTATGTTGTAATTCACGTAAAATAATTGTGAACAAATATAAATGCAATCTTTTTTCAAGATTTTTATTTGTACATATCTTAACATTTTCTGTTTACTGGAAACCCGATAGCTGAATAAATGAATTGCTTCGTTGTACATTGGAACAGCATAGAAAACAAACAAGCAAATTTAGTCAATGTGCCTTGCCTTAAGGAATCGCTGTAATATTATTATTATTTTTTTTGGTGCAACCGTGCAATCATACTTTCCATGAAGAGTGATATATATAGGTTTTGCCTCTAAGATACACAGAGCTATATTACAGTGTGTAATGCTGTAAACTTACCTCACTGTTGGGATTTCACTGAGCATTCCCAGAAGAAGTATTTTTGCTTTTTCATTAAAGTTTCCCCTACATGAACAGAATGGGAAACCATCTATCTTTCAACACCTCTCAGTGGCTGTTTATGGTGATTTTTTTTTTCACCAAAAAAGAAGGGGCAAAAAAAAAATCAGAGTTGTGAAGACACTGAACTGAAGGGACCTGATTTTTAAATCCCCAAAAGATTTTTATTACTGCTCCAAGGTATATTTAACAGGTCATGCACAAAACCAGGGAGGTTTGTATCAAATATGAGAATGAAATGTTAGAGACGTAGAGCTCACAAAGTTATGGATCCATTGAAATGTCGCATGAATACACATACACACATTATTTAAAGAGTATTAACTTTATGCTTAATATTCTTGTTGCTTTATTCCCCTCTGATAATGTAATAAAATTCAAAATTTCCCTTTTAAAAATGTGTTCTCTATTTAATGGTAATGATTCAAAACAATTTGCAAAATTTATGTAAATATTAGAAATTGGAAAAAGAAAGAAAACATAGGAATCATAAATATGCATTGCAGCTGTATTAAAAATTAGTTTACAAGATCTGTTTAAAGTGATCTGATCATTATTACCAATTTGTGGGGGTGTATTGTGGTAGATGTATATATATATATATATGATATATATATGATTATTGTTCACAGCATCTGGACCATTTTGAATGGTTAAATTGTTTTCTATTTAACGGATTCAAAACAATTTGCAAAATTTATGTAAATATTAGATAATTGGAAAAAGAAAGAAAACATAGGAATCATAAATATGCATTGCAGCTGTATTAAAAATTAATTTACAAGATCTGTGTAAAGTGATTTGTACATTATTACCGATTGGTGGGGGTGTATTGTGGTAGTGATATATATATGATTATTATTGTTCAGAGCATCTGGACCAATTTTGAAAGATTGTTACGTTTATATGATTGACTCGGCGAATTGACCAGTGAACTTCAGGGTTGACATATGGAGAAATGGTTTGAATTCCTCTTGAGTGGCTCACAGTATGTGTCGTACCATTTGCTAATTTTTCAAAGAATTATAAAAAGGAAAGGGTCATGACTTTTAAAAGAAGACCCTCTAGCTATAGGTCTTTGCCTTTTTCCAGCTTTGCACAAAATTTACCGAAACTCATGCACCGGTTGACAGGTGCAATTAATGCAAGGTGAATGTATGAGAATGACCTCTTCGTGAGTTGTCCAAGCAACTGCTGACCATTGCCAGGACCACTCAGCGCACCCAGCAGGACCCCTATCTTCTCTTCATTACACTTGAATATACGAACACCTCTGGTCATTAGTCGGCGGTGTTGTCGCCAACGCTCGCAGTCTCTTGTCCGGTGTATAAAAATACTTGAATCGACTGTATGGGATATGAAAGGTGGATGATAAAATTAAAATATATATATTTTAATTTGAAGTACTTAGTTTGCGATTTATTAAATTTTACTTGCCATAGTCAGAGGTGAAAATAATTTTTTTCTTTTAAAGGTTAACTTTGCCTGAAGCGTTCAGTCCAGTTCACTTTTCTTTATACGATTAAATGGACTGACAGTAATATACACAGTCATACCATCATTGCCTGTGAATTTTGTTTACGTCGTCATAATATTTTTTAAATTTGTTTTTGAGCCAAAAACTCAAAATAAACAATAAATAGGACTTTTACAAAAGTGTGCTCACCATTAGCGAAAACAGCCCAATGTGAGAGGCTGCCAAATTTCATTCACACTGATTGTAGCAGCTTTTTTACAGAACTTAAGTAAATTTTTGGGTGATGTGGATGAGAAAGTGAAAGAACTTGCAAAGATCTTTATAATTTTCAATTCCAATTTGTGAAACTAGTACTGTAGCATCTACCAGCCTATTATAAACCCAGATCATTCATCCAACTGTAAATACAATGTCAGAGGGTAGTAGATAATTAGGTTGGACTATGAAATATGTACAAAATTCCATATCAGATGGATGTCAGCTATCAAAGAGCTATATATCTCCCTTACTTCAGTGCTGATGTACATCCTGTTGATGCTTGCGTGCCTCTTTATTGATCAAGTGGAAACCAGCTATCTGATGTAATTTTCATTGTTCCAATCGAGTTTTTGGATGATCATCCGAGAGTTGTAAAAATGAAAGTAAAAGATGGAAGACGAGTCATTCTTCAATCAGTTTTGAAATTATAAAGCTGATTATCGGCCACGAATCTTCCCCAATTTTACAGGGTAAGAAAACGTGTCATTAAAAAGCTTGCACATTGTGACAAAAAGATATATCGTAATTTTAAACTTAAATGGGGATTTTGAGACAGAAATGTGGCATTAATTAAATTTGGGTTGGGTTGGCTACAGATTTGTAATCATTGAGAGGAGGGGTTACTGTCAGTGATTTTGGAATTGAAGTCTTTACGAATAATTTTTTAACAGTAATTTTTCTTTGCATGTGACAACATATTAAGACAAAAAAAAAACAAAGACTATAGTGTTACAAACTTTTTAAAATGGAATGAAATCATTAGTTAATATTATATATTAAACTTCAAATTTGCTACGTTCTACTAATTGCAATCTTACTTTGGGTTAAAACTACTGGTGTAGTGAAATAACTGGACTTTTAAAAACCAAACACAAGACCTCAAGCTGGTTCATAGTCTGTTTTTGATATCCAGCAATTTAAATAAAAAAAAAATTAGTTTCATTTGATGTTTTTACCTAAACAAATTCTATCCCGATTCTTTTTCTAATTTGTAAAAACAGAGACCATTCCAGACCAAAAAGGAAAATGTTAACGTGGTCGGCCTATGGCCTTCCTTTGTCCCTATTGCTTCTTATATTAGTTTGCTGTCTGAATAGTAAAAATGATGGTGTTGTCTTCCGTTGTTATGAGTAGTTTTTCCCGTTGTCAAAGATCAGAGTTGAAGGGCTGTAGTAGCCAGTGCTGCTGAGCTGTAATACTTGCATCCCAAGTGAATAAACACGATAGCGTCATGTACTGGCCAAGATGGTTTTTGATTTAGCATTGTGCACACACAAGTTGCAAAATTGAATTATCCAGGCAATCTCTTGTGCCGCCGGAATGAAATTAGGGAGAAATGCCAAATGACAGATTTTCTTTACTCGGTATAAATTGTCCGTGGTGCGCTGGAAATGACACTGAAACCCAAAATTGACAATTAGGTTTATTTGCAGAAGATAATGAGAATGCTGCCACCAATACTGGGGAATGTATGTTATGTTTATTATATTATCACACCTAAATTTAAAAATAACATTAACAAACCAAAAATATGAAACAAACTGTCAACCAAGCCATAATACAATGACATTTACTTTGAAATACTGCCCTCTTTGTATATGTGACATTTAACCATAAATAGTTGGAAGCAAAATTGTCTTTTCTTTGGATAAAGTGGACTTCCATAGTTGGCTGAGCTGTCTCAAGCACACTCCAAGCTCGGCGATAACTCCACTGTTTCTTTGAAGAAGGGCAGTTTGTATTATCTTGGTTTGGACAGAGAACTGTTTTTTTTTAACTTTGCTTTGACAGAGAATTTTTAAATATCCTGTGACAAACCAAGGTCTTAATGAACAGAAGCCTAGTGAAGGTCTGCTCAGTTATCCACATTGGTTGTTTGCTACCCCCCCCCTTCCCCCATCCCCTATCCCCTTGCTTATATGTCTTCCCATATCCCTTACTCTCTCCATGTAGTATCTATGATTGAGGAATATCTTTTTGTTCTAATGTAAAAATGCTAGAACATCTCATCATCAAACAAGTTCTTATATTATATCCAACAGCAGAAGCGAAAAATAGGAAGAGGAAAGAAATGGTGACATTGGGCAAAGAAAGTTCCCATATGTTGTAGTTACATATATGTTTAAATATATGTTTGGTCTCTATAATAGTTATATATATATGTTTTAATATACATTTGGTTTCTATGGTACTTGCATATAGTACTCCTGGTTGGAATAAAATCCATTTCTAGAGCTCAATTTAACCCATGATCATCATCGAATGATTTATGCTCAAATTGGAGTGTGATATGTATTAGTTGTGTCTTCTCTAATGAAACACACTACCAACAAATACATACCAAAGAAACATCCTCGAGCATTCAATTATATAGATGTATACGTATGAAAACATAGCGTACATCCTATTCTTTTAACCACTTAAATTAGTTTAAAGCTTCGTATATAAATGTTATGCTGCCTCATGTTACAATTAGATGTATTAAGGCTGGTGGTAAATACCCCACCATGAAGCAAAAGGCCTTGAAAGGCCTAGCTGGCCCAAAATTTGATAAGTAAGATAATGAGCTGCCGCTGCGTCTGTGGCAGATCGAATGTCAGTTCTTATAACCGGAGAGTAAGCCCACCGCTGAGCGTTGCAAAAGACACCATTCCTGAACACGGTGACACGAATGGGGGGTCCCATCACAAGTTAGGAAATTTAGATCAAAGAGAATGAAAGGTCGTCTCATGGATGGTTACGACGACGAAGAGGAGGATTTTTCTTCCTCCTTACTATTATTAATGGATACGAGTAATATGTGGATATGACAATAGTAGCACACAACAATTGGGTGGTGTTAAACAGGGAGAACTACTTCGTCTTAAGGGTCACACAAGATGTAAGTTGGCAGTAAACAAGATGCAGAGAGATAACTTTTTATTGGTTGACATGTCAATTATTAAAGTACTTCAGAGTCTGAATAGACAAACACGGAACCGCATTCTCAAAGGTCTTTGAACTTGATTGAAGTGAAAGGTTGGGTGATAGTGATATCATTATGGTATTATTTTATGTCATGAATATTCATAATTTCATATATCAAGTTCATGCATTAGTATAGCTGTATAATTTCATTGACAGGTGCAGTGTTTAAACCATGAATCCAGTACAAGCGCAAGATTGCGAAATGGTTTTTTGCACAGACGTAGATGTGGATTTTTAACAGACCCTGACAAATTATGTTTTTCGTAAACAAGAAAAAAAAGAGAGAAAAAATAGGATCCAATCAAATAATCAATATAAAACAAACGCTAGCTAGAATATATAAATTTTGGTTGCTTTTGAAATAAGTTGCATTGCTTTTCATTTTCCAGACTTCCTAACCACAAGGGAAGGATTTCAGATCAATCTTTCCTGAATGAGGCCCTCCCTGTTAAAAGAAAAAAGAAACGACTGAAAATGCAAACCTTTGTACGAATGCAGCATGAATAATACTTTCTATATCAAGGAAGGAGGCCACACCCCTCCCCTAACTCAAAAAACAAACAAAAAACAATAGGGAAATGTTTGTTAATGATGATAAGGAATCTACTAATTAGCTCCTTTAAACAGTGAAGTCATTTCACCATTACACTTACAAGTAAAGCATATCTCTCTGGCAAAAACATGTTACTCAATAGTTTTCATAGTCATGGGATGGAAAGTTTTTTATTTTATGCATCATCGATAAATGCGTGAACTATAATGAGATGTTTCTTGAATATATGCATGGCTAATGAACCTCATATTATTTTAATTTTATACGAACAGAAATATGCCTAACCTGAAAACAGAGGGAGCTTTTTTAAAATGGTCTTAACAATGACTAGATTTTCTTTGTGCCTTCAAGTCGTGCATATCTTTAGATGCAGTTGTGACGTGTTCTTAACTTTACAGTCACCATCTTCGTACTATATTTAAGTAATAGTGCCCTCTATGTGGTCTTGCTTTGATTTTCAACTGACGGCGGTGGATAGCACTAGTTCACCGGACTGATCTGAAAATGTTCACAGCTTTTTGTCAGTGAAAAAGATTTAAATCACAACAAAGAGGGTGATTGTGAGATGTAGGATTATGTATTTGTACCTTGCCATATGGGTGTCATGGTAAAGTTAACTTGCCGACATTATTAAATTTAGACCTCAGGATTTTTGGTGCAAAACATCAGAAAATATGATGCTGTGAAGTAAAGAAGTGACAAGGCGCTCTTCTCATCTCTCTCTCTTGTAAAGGCTGCAAAGTGCTTACAGATTTATGGGATTTAGATTGTTAATTAGTTTAATTAGTGTCCTATATTAAAGTAAATAGCTGAATTTATCTGCATTCTGAAAAAGCTACAGTATGATGGCTTTTGAGTATGCACTGTAAAATTTCAAATTAATTTAAACGTTGTATTTGCAAACTGAATGATCTCTTAGACAGGGGTACAGTGTCTTTGAGTCTGCTTAATATCAGTCTATCATTCGATGTCTGTAAGAATTTTAAGAAAATTTGTAAAAAAGAAGTGTTCGTCTCTGAAAAGTATGAATGCAATCATTCGGTAGTTCATAATTGGAAACTCGCAGATCTGAAAATTATGAAGACTGTGGTCTCAAGGTTTAAAAATTTGAGCTATTTACTGGCTATTTACTGGCTATTTGCCAGTGGATGATGCTGTTTGCTGCCACTTAGAGAAAAAGAAGCACTGGCAACTTGTCTGCCATTAGGCATTCAGAACTTAAACACATGGTCGGCAGGTTTAACAATCCTCAGTCAAATAATTGGCATGCTTTCCATATCTATAACATAAGCCCTGTATTACTGCTTATTATCAGCAAATATATTATTATTGGTCTGCTCTAAAACAGCCTGTACTGTAACTGATGTGTAATATTGTAATTCAGGGGAATGCCAGTGTGAGAACTTAGCCAGTCAATTTTTTTTAAAAGCACAGGCATTGTTTAGAAAGTGGCATAAAATTGTACAATTCTAGACCTGGGTCTGACTCATAATACCTGCATTATCCATTATTCTTTTTTTTTTACTATGTATTTGCTCTTAACACTACTGCATGAACTGTTAATAGCGAAACCACGGTTAGTTGGTGTAAGTACTTTCACAACAAGCAGTTATTGTCTTCGGTCTGCATGGAACGTAGCCCGATCTATTCTACCTATGTTATCTTTTGTCATCGCCCCGTAAATTCTTCCACCACGCCTGGAAATGTTTTTTTATCTTTCGGTGACGTTCTCACTTCGCATTCTCTTCTGCGGTCTGTTAAGTCAGCAAAGCAATTCTGTCATTTGATTTTTTTATTTTTTACTTCCTTATCTATAAAAAAAAAAAAAAAACCCCGGTGGAACATAAAGGATAAAAAAAGAAATGGAGGTGAGAGGGGGCAGGCTACAATCTGGAAGAAGAGAGGGAGAAGGAAAAAAAAAAAGTGCTAGTGAACCAACCTACTTATTTCTCATCAAGGCTCTTTTCATTATCCTGCTGACTCAATTACCATCAGAACAGTTGAAATAAAAAAAGGGAAAGAAAATGTGTTTTAGTCACATTTTTTTAAAGAGAATCAGTTTCAGTATACAACCTTGACTGTCAACAGCCATAATAGCTAAAACTTTCCAATGGAGGAGAATTTAGTCGCAGCACAGTTGGCCTGTGACAGAAGTAGGTCCTTTTTTTATCTCCTCTACCTCACAGCCTGAATTTTCTACTTTCTTTTAAAAAGAGAAATAAATTTTCTCTTGAAGTAGTGTTTCATGTCATGGCTGTAAAAGTTCCTATTTTTTTTCTTTTTTTCGTAGCGGTAATCGGGTCTCGTGTACTTTAAATTGCAAACTGAAAGTATATCTCTCCTGGAAATGCCAATAAGATTTTGTTTCTTTTTTTGGGGGGGGGGGCAGAGAGGAAGGGGAGGTATTGTTCAACCAGAATCGTTATCTAAATCAGATTCTATATCATTATTTCAGCGCAATTCTTCTTGCTTGAAGTAATTTACTTAAAATGAATATTTTGGATGTAAAGTAACTATATAATACTGTAACTATATAGTACTGTACATATATTTTCAGTCATGGAGGTCAGTTACAAAAGTCTGCACAGAGATTATGGCTTCCTAACGAAATAGATCTTCTGACTCACCACATCTAACCTGCTTTTACAAAACATTGAGAAAGTGACTCACTGGGGCACATTCTTATGTTGATTTGGCTTGTCCCCATTCCCCCCCCCCATTCGTCCCCCATCTCCGGCACCATCCCTTTCTCCTCCTTTTTACCTTCCTGCCCTCTTTTTTGCTCCCTTTCATTGCTAAAGAATAATGCAGGGAATGATATATCTGGTATCGACTATGCAAAATGGGCAAATTGCTCTACAAGTGCAAAGATGTGTAAAAATTTCTGTAGATAGGAACCAAATTTTACATTTCTACTTGAGACAAAAAACCCAGAGCCTTCAAAAGAAGTGGTACACAAATGTGTAAATTATTCCATGTAATGTTGAATGATGGGTTCCAGTATAGCTGAGGTCATAGGAGCTAGCGTTGTCATTGTGGGATACAGGGAACCAGTTTCACCATCTCTTGACTTTCTGTGTTTGGCACCAGTTGTCATATATCCTGTGCCTACCCATAGTGTAACATTGTAGGAATTCCTTCACTTAACCCTGTGTCAGTATGTTATGTTACAGTTAACGTTCTGAATAGGATTAAAACCAGCAGAACTATGTTTGCCTGAAAAAATAGATGCCAGTTTCAATTATAATCGATCTTGTTAAAGTACTCTTGAATTAGTCATATTGTTCTCCTTGATGAAAAATGCCACTATTTGGCTCATCACCTACCTCCCCATTCCTATCATTCCATCCGTTCCCCATAGTCTTCCTCTGTCCACCTTCCACCTCCCCCACCCCCCCCCACCTTGCAATCCTTAATTTGAAAGCGTAGGTAACAAAGATTGCAGCAGCCAGTTGTCAGTTATATATATTTTTTTCTATTCAAGTTGACTTCTTCTCATCAACAGCAGAACATTCATTCTTTGAAATGGAAAATTATTAATATTGATATTCTGCAACAAGCAAAAGAAAATGATTAATATTCATATTCTGCAACAAGAAAAAGAAAATGAAAGAGAGACCTTAGATAAGAAAAAGAAAATGGGCCAATGAAAGGGGGTAAAATCTGTGCATTTTGCAATGAATTATTGATGAATTGAATATGAGATTCCATCTGTTAGGGAAAGAAGAAAAAAATTAACTTTTTTTTTGTGGATTGGAACAATTTAACACTTTCAGGAATCTCATTTAGTAAGGCTCTTGTAGTTAGCCTCAAAGATAGTCTTGGGGTTTAAATGCCATCACACCTGTTGAAGACATGATTCATTTAAACCTCAAGTGAGAGGAATGGTTTCTTAGTCTAAATTTCTCTAGAGTGAACTGTGAAAAATTTGATCTTCCAGGTTGAGAAGTGCCCTAGATTTGATGGATGGGTTTGTGAAAGAAGCATAGTTATTACCATAGTACTAACAGCTTGGCAAATTTTCAATTGGCAGTTGAAATTTGTATGTCCAAGTTTATATGCAAAGAACTTACGAAATAAATATCCAAGTATCTCACCTTTTCATCATCTCATGTTGTGAATGTATACCTCAGTTTTTTTTCAGGAAAATGAAAGGTAAAAAACAGTAATTTAAAAATCTGTCAAAATTCCCCTTTTCCCTCATTAAACAAGGTTTTTTGTCTCTGACCCATTATACATGGAGCTGCTTTCTCCCTCTGATGTAAGTCATTTGGAGATGTTCTTCTTCCTTTCTAAACAAACCAATACAGTGAAATCTTCCTTGCCCACCTCATCCTCCCCCTCCCCCTCCCTTCACATAACTAATGTGAGAAGATCTAGTATTTCTTTCCCACCAAACGCATTCACACATTTGCATACCTGCACCCTCACACACACAGACACAGGCTGAAGCAGCTAGTGTTGGCCTTCTATGTTTCTTCCACTCTGCAAATATTCAACAGCTTGCGCAAGCTAACTGTATTTTGTTTACCTCAAATTATCACATCAAAAGGGATGTGAAAAAATCAATAAAGGAATTCACATGCAAATACAATGTAATCCTATATATATTTATTTTGAAGGCCTTGATTTCTTGAATATGGTGAAGCTCAAAGCCTCAAACCATTTCTGTAAATAAATATTTGCAAATCAAAGCAGAGTTGTATATATGAAAAAGATGACTTTGAATTTATGTGTTATTGTGCATTCACTATAAACAGCAATTCTGTTCATGTTTTGTTTATTCCTGCTATCTTAGGCCTCTTTTGCCAACTGGTCTCAACATTTGAGAATATTTGACTTCGAAACTGACCAGAATCTTTCCATTTTACCTTTTTTCTCTCTCTCTCTCTCTCGCTGCCTTACCAGTCTCCTCGCAAAAGTAGTGCCAGCAAAAATATTTTCTCCATCTTAGTTAAAAAAACATCAAGTTTAATTTTCTGTAAGTTGGCTACGAGGGGGTCATTGACCGATGCTGTGACCATCCTCCTCCAGCGTACTAATATTATGCAGGCTTCTACTCGCCGTTTTCTTTCACTCAATTTCAACGTCACAGTCTGTGTCTAAGAGCAACCCGTCACACTATATCGGATGCCTATACATTAATATGAAGTTGCTCCATAAGATTTGAAACGACAATTCGCTTGCGAATGTAACCCCGATAATCAAGACGGACTATTTTCTTGAGAGCGTCGGTCGGTATGTTGCTACTGTTATCCGGTGAGTCTACAGAGTTTAGCGACTGATTGGTCTCCGAAGATAGATATAGACATTTGATTTCAGATTTGGGAATGACTTAAGATGTCCCTCTGGTCATGTCGTATTTGATTTTGGGCTGGTTACGAGACTTGTAGGACATGGAAAACGATGATTATTTGGGAGAGAAGAGGACGAAAATGATAGCTATAAATTAAAGGGGGGTGCAGCTTTATAGAGTAAATCTGAAGTTCATCGACCGTACATGTGTCCCTATTCCCATCCAAAAGGTGAACCTGTTTGGTATTCCCTTCCCCATAAAATGGTCCTTCTTCCCTATCTCATCTCACCACGAGGGGAGTCGTGAAGTATCCATCGTATATGTATATTTTAATGGATTTTCACATCCGTGAAGGAGCGTTGAGATGTTGGGTTTGCTTTCTTATGGAGTGCCTTATGACTAGCCTGTGGTGTCATATATCTCATACTGCAACAAGTGGACAGACAACAGTTTATTTTTTTATTCTCTACGTTTATGCAGTAGTGGTTGATGAAGAAAGAAAAAAAAGGCAAGATGCAAATTTTTGGCTTCTTCTCTCTTCCTTCAGTTCTTATCGATGAGAATATCATTTCATGTTTTGAAAAGTTCATATCGTTTTTATTTGGTAATTTAAGATTGCGACCTTCTTTTACAGAATTTAACTTTTTGACATCTCGTCGTCAAAGGCTTCGAAAGTTCATGATTTAAAGATGTATTTTTTTGTTGTTGGAGTGTAGCTCTGAATAATTCTGTATATCCACACAATTATTAACTGAAAACTCAGTTTGATCATGAAAAAATGATCTATATGATGTAAACCATTTGGCCGCCACAATTCAGTGAGTGATTTTAAGAACTGATTAATTTTGTTACCGAAATCTTTTCTTGTGTCCCACAAATGTATTTTTTTTATTTATCTTTGAAGTGCAACTTCATTTTGCCTGATTATCTTCATTGTGGTGGACTTGGGATGGGATTAAATATCTTTCAGATGTATTATCTTAAAGCTATAGAGGTCAGTTAGTGGTTCCACAAGATTTTGACAAATTTAATCCATATGGTTTTCTTGTTAAAAAAATAAGAAGAAAAAGAAATATCAGGACCATGGTTGTTCCCAGTGGTGTGCAAAGGGTTTCAAAGGTGGGGGAGGGGGTGGAGGTGGGGATTCAAAATTTCTCCTGATTAAGGTATGAGACTGAACTTTTGTGAAAGGGCCAGAAGGATTTTATAAAGGGGGCTGCACTTTGGTCATTGTAGCAGAACCTTATGTAGGGGGATCTGGGGTTCACTTAGACGTCAAATGGTGCAGTGGGAAGGGTACACCAGTTGTAGTGGTACTATTGTTCCCAAGCAAACATCCCTGACCAAACCGATTTTTCCTGACTGGCAATCGGAGTTGGGGATGGGGCTGGCTTTCCCGGCTACCCCCTGCGCACGCCACTGGTTGTTACAACCATATGATTTTTATACTGGGTCCATACTTTACAGAGCTTATGTTCTTGCAGGAAGTGAGTTTGCACAATGTGTAGGAAGTGAGTTTGCACAATAAACAGCTGGCACTGTTAACAGCTGGCACCAGCACAGCTCACATCAGCATCCACGGTGAATATCTGTTTGGATTTCACGAAAAAATTATGCATTGCTAAGCTGCGTTAACTAACAGTGAATTATTGAATTCATGTTGCAAAGAATTTATATAGTTACACATTCTTTACAGAATAATCGATAGTCAGATTATTAAAATACAGAGTATTAAACTGCCTTTTAATTGCTTGTTACAGATTGTACCAACAATCTTATTTGTACACTTCACTGTGCATATACAATAGCTTCAATTTACAAGGTATGCAGCTTAGGGAGACATCTTCGGAAATGATAAGCTATCGATCAGATCCCATCTTTCTCAATCTGTTGTCCACAAAACTTTTTTGTGGGTGGGGTGGGTGGGGGGGGGAAGGGAGGGTCTGTGATGGCAAAGGGGGTCCACACAGAAAAATTGGGATTCATAAAAACAGGTCCATTAGTATTTTACGGACTAATATACGCTGTCAAGAAATGCTATATCTGGCAATGAAAACCAATATTTTCCTGACCTGAGGTCATTGGTCCTACTCCCCTATGTCTAGGGTGCTGCATGCCTGTCTTAAAGGCATTGAAGACTCGCCCAAACCGTGTGACGCGCACTGAAAAAGTTAACTTTCCGTTACTCGCAAATGAAGTTTTCTTCTTGTCGCTACAAAATGCAGACAGTAATGAAACGTGATACCTTGTTACCTTTTATCTAGACCTGAGATGTCCATTGCTGCTATATACACTGTGTTGTGGGTATTGACCGTAGCTGTATGTATTATCTGTACACTAGTGTCTATAATTACCGACGGTAGCAAGCTGTTTGTGTATTTTCTGGGATCGATGGTGGTGTCTTACACCTCATTCCAAACTAGGTCACATGACCGGCATGAGACATTTCTTTGTTCGCGAGTCTTCACACCCTTTAAGGTCTGTCTGAAATGTTGTTAATTTTACACATTGTGATGTCCAATGTCAATATTCCACCATGTAGCATGGCATTAGCCAATAAAGTACATCCCTCCCTATTTTTCTTAAGTCACCAAAACCTGGACTACTGACCATATTACTTTTAATTGCCTAATATTTTTGGACATTTTCTTTTTCTCTCTCTTTTTTTAAATTTATGAATACGTTTGTTTATGAAGAAGACCTGTCAGTGAATGCATTGACATTTTTTGTTTATTTTACAATTGAATGATTGAGTTTTAGTACAAGCAGGCTTGCATGATCATGTTTTCACCTCTTTAGGAGAGATATTTTATCTGGAGATAAAATAAAAAAAAATACATCCAACAATCAGATCAAGGACGACAACCGCTCTAATCCTGTTTAACCTTGACTCACTTTTCTTGATTATTACTATTTTCCTAATTTGTTTTCTTCTTAAATCAGACCTCTTGCACTTTACTATTATTACGAACATACTTTAATGCAAATTGACCTTGAAATTCCGGGGCGCAAACAATTTCTCTTGGATCTGCCGTAGTCGTATTTTATTTTTTTCCTTTTAAATTTTTTCTTTTATACTGCTTTGGAATAAAAATTCACCCCCATGCCCTTTACTAGTACTATTCTTACTGCTTCTCGCACTTTTCTTCGCCATCTTCTGAGTGACTTGCACTTTTTTAATTTTTCGAAGGGTAAAATGAGGTTCTCGCTCATATTCTTGTTTTCATTTCTGGCTTGTATCTGTAATCTATTTCTGTTGCTGATAGTCCTGTTTGGAAGTTGTCTACCCTCAGGCTCTGAGAGTAATTGCGCTATGAACCTACTAGCTTTCTGGGTATTTTGTGTGTGTGTGTGTGTATATACACAGTGAGAACATCTAGCTATGTACAGTTTAGCTGCATAGGCTGGTGACCTTGAAAAGTCAAAGTTCATCTGGCGTTTGGCATTAAAGGAATTGTAGAGTCTTTGAATTAAGCACCTTACAGCTAAGGTCTGCCTTTGATTAATCAGGAAGAAATACCCAGATACCTGCTTTCCTTAAAGAAAACTGAAAAACTGGATTCCTCAATTCTGTTTTATATCATTCGTGTAATGTGTATAACATATTTGTTTGTTTCAATTATAATTACATAGGGATTAATTATTCATGATTAATAGTTTATTTTTAGACCTGCTAAGGTGGAAACCCTGTTCATGCCTTTATTGCAAGACTGACTTGTAGGACCTAGGCAGAACATATCTTGTTTCCATTCATTTGATGAAAAGCTTATCAACTTCTATGGCAATACACAGGCACTTTACCGAGAGAGTAAGGCACATACCATTTTTTCCCCCTGTACTATCATATAAATTAAGCAGACCGTACTAAAAAGCAAAGAAAAAGGGAAGGAATAAACTGGCACCAAAATTTCCTACATTAAAAACCCTAATTATTCATATTTTATTTAGTTGATTGTATTCCCCTTTAATTAATGACGAGTTGTTTTCTCCCTAGAATGATACTCAATCTTGTTTTGTTCGAAGAATCTTACCAACCGATATAATTTTGTCCATTGAAGGAAAGATATATCATGTATGTACCGTTAGTGTGGGTGTGTGCGTGTGTGTATTTCACATTCGCTACTGGTTGACGGGGAAAGTGAATATGTAGGTCGTAATGTTGCACAGGCATCCATGTAGAGAAGTGCAGGAGACCTTATTTCAGAAGGTGCTTGTACTTTTTATGACTGTGCTATTGGATGCAGTATTAGCAATGAGTAGTGCTACTACATACTCGCAAACATGCATTCAGCTTTATTAGTGTTGATGGCTTTGAAACGGTTCTTTTCCAGGTCTCTTTTCATTTTCCGTGTATTGGAAGATATTGTATGATTTTTATGTTTACACAGCACACATAGAAGCCACAGAGGGTCACGAGACCTTACATCTTATGATACAAGACCTGTATAGGTGCTGAGATTGTTAAAAACGACATTAATTCTTTAGAAACTGTTTTTCTTTTTTTGTTTGTCATGTGTGATTTACATGATGTAAACCCAAATATGGGAAGTATTGTCTGTGGTTTGTACAAACGATGTTTATTAAGCCACTGTTGCTAATACAACACAACTGGGTATCGATAATAGAAATCTACAGCGTTTATGAAAGCTGACCTGGTAAAACACAATGTTAATTCTAAAACTGTTTGCTTTTTTTTGTTTGTCATGTGTGATTTACCTGATGTAAACCTAATTATGGGAAGTATTGTCTGTGGTTTGTACAAACGATGTTTTTTAAGCCACTGTTGCTAATACAACACAACTGGGTTTAGATAACATTAGAAATCTACAGCGTTTATGAAAGCTGACCTGGTTAGTTTCATGTGATATGTATGTACATATTTGGAAAGAAGGTGGAGGGTGAAAAATATTTTAATGTACACAAGCATTTGATCTGGTGGTCCATTTGTCTGTGGTGTATTGACCCATTCAAAACATTTCTGAATGAACCTGGAGTTTGACATTTAACAAATTCTTGAAAAAACAGCCAAGTTCAAGCCATGGCCCGTCGATAACAGAGACCCTGGTTTCATTAGCTGAGCTACCTAGCTCTTCTTTAGTTGATAATCGTTCCTTGGTTGATAATCTTTCCATTATCATTCCATTTCTTTTGCTGGAGTGCCATTCAGAAACTGCAGAAACTGCCATTCAGGAACTGCCATGTGGTAGTCATCTTTGGTTGATCACCGTGTGAGGATGGTTAAATTTGACCAGTTCAATCATTGTGCTTTGATACTATACAGGATTCATAAAACCATCCATTGAGCAGAGGTTTGCACACGATTATATGTGTTTGATCCAATCACTACATGCTGTAGAAATGTGCAGGATTGTTTGATCCTTATGATTTATAGCCAACCTGAAGTAATGTTAAATCTGCTTGTGTGTTGTATTCGTTAAGGGAGGCATTTCTTCTCCTAACAGATAAGAACACTTTAAAAGTAGATCAAATACATTATGAAGCAAAACTCTGTGCCTTAAAGATATACCATAATGTAGGATACGTATGACATAGTTAACGCTAAGATCTTTTTGCCTTGAGACATCCAGTGTGATCAAAAGGTAAAGGCCCGGTCACACTACAGCGATATTTTATCGGAATTCCAACCGATTTTCCCGGAGGAATCGAAACTGCCAGTTTTTCGTTCGGGTCTTCTAGCCACAGTGATAAAGGACCTGATTTGCTATCTGATTGCTAACTTTTGATATTGACTCCGTTTCCTTTAATCGGATAGCTATCCGATTTCTCTTACGATTTTTATCGTTTTTCGATGTGACCTCACTTCAGAATGTAGTCCGTTCCAGAGCCCCTCAGATTTGGAGTAGGTATTCGAATATTCCACTGCGTTCATTACATTCACTACCACAAACCTCACTCTTCGGCCTAAAATCGGAAAAATCGGACCGTATTCCGATAAAATATCGCCGTAGTGTGACCGGGCCTTAAGACAAGAGGATGCCTGTTTCAAGTGAGCATGACCCAACACTGGTAAAAAGCAACATGTGAGTGTTATTTGTTGATAAGAGTACATGGAATTATGTTATGGACATTGCAGTTTTATGGTTTATTCCTTGTATTATACATGTATATTTATATAGGTATGTATATTATTATCAATTTTACCTTGAAAGGATAACTTATTTAGTCAAAGCAAGTCTTCCACAAGGCCGGCCCTCTAACACATATAAACTAAATGTATACACACACACACACATGTATACAAGGTTGTTGGTACCTTGCCATTTCTAGACAGTTGACTAACATCATGGTTACCTTCCAGTTTATTTGTTTGTGCTATTTTGGGACATGTTGTGCTATTTTGGGACAGGGAATTGTAGTACTTTGGTGTCATCTGTCAATGATATGTTAATATGACCTTGAATTTAATTGATTTGATCAATTTATCTTAAGATAAGTGCCCACATCTGAATCAGTTCAATGAAATCAATATCTCGTACCTTGACCGCATTGTAATGTTTAATCCTATTTAAACATTTTAAAGTGTTGATATTTACCAATTTATCATATCTTTCCAGGGTTGATTATTGGACCTTTATACTGTATCAGTTTATTTATTAACGTGTTGAACTTTTTATTGAAATTTAAATAGCAAATTGGCCAGGTAGGTTATATTCCAGCTTACATATTAGTAAATGAGGACAGAAAACTTGAAGACTCCAGATTAGAATCAGCAATCAAACTTATTTTAAGAGAGAGAGAGAGAGTTCAATTCTGGGAGCTGGGAGGGGATTTGATACTGCCAAGTGAGAATACCTAATCCTTCTTAGCTCTCATGTTTAATAGGTCCCAAGATTTTGCTAAGCTCTACCATTGGGATAATATCTGATCCCATTGGTGATCCTATTGGTGATCCTATTGGTGATCCTATTGGTGATCCTATTGGTGATCCGATTGGTGATCCTATTGGTGATCCTATTGGTGATCCTATTGGTGATCCTAGTGCCTTAGGAAGAGCATTTGACCCTATAAAGCTCTTCTAGAAAAGATATCATCCCCCAAAAATAGTGTATTAAAGGGACTATGTGAGCTTGTCCAGCTTTCACCCTTTAAGTAAATATACGTTTCTGTCTATCAATTTAGGCCCCAAGTTCTTGCCAAGTTCTTACTTTTGGGAGATTTTGTGTGTTAAAAGACTACTTTCTTTTGTGAAGCCTAGTTCTGTATGTTCCCCGTTTCTAACAGATCATCATCCTTACCTTGATATCAAAGACTAGATCTGTGATAACTTTTTGCAAGTGAAAAAGATTATAATAGGAAACACTGTCATCTTGCAGTTTGTTTTAGTTTTGTATCACAAAGACTGCTCTTAATTTTGAATTCTCATAGGCCACAGGCATCACTATAAAGTGAAGAAATGACTTGCAAGGAGATGGAAAGGAAAAAAACCCTACTTAACATGCAATATTTTATGGAATACCTCTCCCCCTGATCATATAGGAAGGATAATAATTCTTTTGGATTTACATATTTTTTTCAAAAAGATCAAAGTATTATTCCTTAATGAAAGAAAGAAAATTATGTGGTGAGAAGTAGAATTATCAAAACTTACCGAATTATAATTGTAGTAGTTTCGAGATATGTTTTTTAAAGTGAAAACAATGACGATCTAATCCTTAAAAAGGCCTGTAAAAGCCGAAGACAAAAATGTCCCACATTACACTAGATCGTGAAGTTGCTGAGGTGAAAGTACTTTGCCAAGCTTTGAGGAAGCACCTCTATGTCTGACATACTTTTATAGTTTGCTTTACACACTTGTTATGAAAGGAGTCATTTTCTGATTTGTGTGACCTAGTACTTAAATACTCGATTGTTGACAGTCATTCCAAGGTTTTTTTCATACCAGCTTTACATTAACAGTCAATTGCCATTTTTCAGTACAGGTGATCTATTTTACCCTTTTTCACTGTCACTGGGCATCCTTGCGCTGAATGTGGCGGCAAAATCTGGTGAATTGTTTGACTAAAAACTGGTGCTGACGTAAGTCAAATGTGTTCTGATTAAATAGTGATCTGAAGGGTGCGCAAATTGTAGAATGTAAAAGCTGAAGGTATAATGGTAGTAGCTATAGATTATATATACGAAGCTGCTTTAGCAGTTAGAATAAAAGATATGAAGATACAATGGTGGATACTGGTCATATAGATCTGAAGCTACAGTGGCAGCTAGAATAAAGAAATGAAGATACAGTGGCAGCTAGAATAAATAAATGAAGATACAGTGGCAGCTAGAATAAAGAAATGAAGATACAGTGGCAGCTAGAATAAAGATATGAAGATACAGTGGCAGCTAGAATAAAGAAATGAAGATACAGTGGCAGTTAGAATAAAGAAATGAAGATACAGTGGCAGTTAGAATAAAGAAATGAAGATACAGTGGTAGCTACAATATAGATCTGAATCTGCAGTGGTAGCTAGAATAAAGATATGAAACTACTGTGGCAGGTAGAATAAAGATATGAAGATACAGTGGTGGCTTCAGTATAGAGCTCTACAGTGGCATTTAGAGTAAAAGATATGAAGATACAGTGGCAGCTAGAATAAAACATATGAAGATACAGTGGTGGCTACAATATAGATCTGAAGCTACAGTGGCAGCTAGAACAAAACATATCAAGATACAGTGATGGCTACAATATGGATTGGAAGCTACAGTGGCATAAAGATCTGAAACTACCGTGGCAGGTAGAATAAAGATATGAAGATACAGTGGTGGCTTCAATATAGCTACAGTGGCATTTAGAGTAAAAGATATGAAGATACCGTGGTGGCTACAATATGGATTGGAAGCTACAGTGCCATAAAGATCTGAAGCTACAGTGGCAGTTAGAATAAAGATATGAAGATAAAGTGGTGGCTACAATATAGATCTGAAGCTGGAAGTTATATCTGGTGGTACCATGGTAGAATGCAGAGTTGAAGATACATTTTTTATAGGGGGATTTATATGGTGCATGGCTTTGTTATTAATAGTGCTTCAGTTGTTGTGTCATGCTTCCTTGAACCCAAGGATTTCCTACCAAATATCCCTCATTCCCTCCTTCCCCCCCCTTTTCACCATCTTCTAGTCTTCATTTCTTCCAACTTCACTGTTTTTTTTGCATAAATCTTCTAGAAAATGAATCCTTGACATGTTTTGTCATTAGCACATAATGTTATCTGCTCCTCATTTCATCAAAACTTTGCCGTCCATTATCTACTCTAATGAAAATAAGTAAAATATGAACAAATGTTTTTTTTTTATTGACCCAAAGATCCCCGAAGCTTGTGTATTTATCTACCTTAGTTCTATTATCACAAGACACACCACAATGGAAATCATTGCAATTGTAAAACCTTCTGTCTGGGTTTTGGGATGCTACTTTAATTAAGAACTTGAGAAGCTTTTGGCCTCAAGTGATAGAAACTGATAGAAACTGCACAGCGCCATCAGGTTTTGCCTCCCCATGGACTGAACCTCGGAGCCTCGTTTCACTGACAGTTATTGGTCTTAAAAACCGTTTTTCACTCAGTAAATAAATGTTTTCTATGCACGGAAGGCCGTGAGTGTTCAAGCGTAAGAGCCGGGAGCCTAAGAGATTTCTTACCTGCTTATAAGTCTCAAAGACACGATGACGCTTGATATTGTGTCGTCGTCGACACAGGCCTCGTTTGAAGCCTAGCCTTTTTCAAATTTGAGTATGGGGGATGGAGACTATTGAATATTGAAGATTTGATAGTAATGTAGGGAAGAGGAATTTATTGGATCATGTGAGGAGTAATACATTAAATAAAAGAAGAAAGTGACTAAAGTTTGTTTCTAGGTTTTCAGCAGGTGCTCCTGATTAGGTGAAATCTATTTCACGCTCGAGTTTTTCAGTTTGAATTTGGGTTAGATGTTTTTGCACAAAACATTGTGGTACCACAGCTGACTTGATCCAAGTAGCTGCTTCTAAATTATTTTAAAAAAAAAGATAAGAAAACAGTGTCAGTAAATCACAGTGAGAGTGATGAGAAGGTGATAAAGATTTGATAAATTGGTATATTCTGACAAAGTGGATTTAGGGGAAAGGGGAGGGGAGAGGAGGGGAGTAGGCAAAGGGGGAAGGGGGAGGGACTTGGTTTTTAAAGCCACAAACGGTGAGATGTAACTTATACACCAGTTTGCAGTGTTGTTTCATCGGTGTTTAGGTTATACAATCATAACCAGATATAATTTCATTAACTTGTGGGGAGAATTATCATTTGATGTGAAAATTGTAACATTTCATGGCAATGGGTTGTTCATGTTTCTTCTAAAAGGGTAATTGCATAGCACAGTTTCTGCATGATACCCTGTACCCTATCATATTCCCCCTTTTCAACCTATTTTTTCCTCATAAAATCTATACAGTTATGTTGTATATGATCATGTTGTAAATTGTATGATGTTGTAAATGTGCAATGATTATAAAAAATACACACATTTTCATAAGGCACAGTTAGAGGGGGCAGAGTGGAGAGATATTTCGTGGAGGCCAAAGGTCATCTGAAGTCATCAGATGTCAAATTCTGTAAACCTTGTAAACACAATATCTCAAGTTAAGAAGCATGGATAATTTGCATACTTGTCATGTGGATATGTCATATTGCATAGAATAACTCAATTGTTTTTTTTGTTGAGGTCAAAGGTCATCTTGGTCACCAGCGGTCAAACTATGAAAAACAATTATAGATGTTATTTCATGATAGAAATCAAGGAAAATTTTCATACATGGTATATGGATTTGCCATATTGAATACAAGAAACCTGTCATCGTTGGTGTAGGTCAAAGGTAATGTGAGGTCACCAGAGGTCAAACTCTGAGAACCTTTAAACATGATATCTCAAGGTAGGAATCATGGATACTTCTCATACTTGGTGTGTGGATACATCACATTGAGTACAAGACCCTATTGTTTTAGGTAGAGGTGTAAATTGCCACATACAGTAGACTGATATGTGTTTATCATGTGTAGTTGTAAATTAAAATAGTGGTTCAGGACTTTTATATGATAAGAGTTATTTCTGGTGAACAAGCAGAAGTCTAGTGTAATGAAGTCATCAAAACCTCAATGTATTTTTGCAGTCTGCATTATTTAGTAATATTAATAATTATTTATAATTATTATTTATTATTAGCATCTGACGTGTTGCCTTGAATTATAGTTTTGAAAGTTTGAATGTGAAAGTTGAATGTGAAGTACCACATTTAACAGTGCTGATCATTTATCGATCTCTGTATCAATACAGCCTCCTCTCTGTCCATGTAGCTGAAGTGTTCCCAGAAAAGGTATTTTAATGGTGATGTGTACTGCATATATCTGTCCTTTTGTGATAAGCCTGTAAGGAAAAAATTATGCAGTATTGATAAACATTTCCTATAAAAGAAAGAGAGAGAATGAAACTTGAACCATACAATGCAAAATTTTCTCAACTAAAATATTGATTGGTTAAGTTCATTTCGTAAGATATGCAGAAAAGAGAGAAGAGAGGGGTTTTTTAAAAAGTATTCAGTTTCGACAGCATTGTGTACTTTTACATGTAGTTCATTTACTTATTTTGATGAATCACAGAAACTTGTACCATAGGACCAGTGCCTAACATGGCTTATTTTTGGTAGAATTTTAACTTGGTGTGGGGGAAGGAGAAGGCAGGGGATGGTCTGTTATATAAATATTTCCAATTATCCCATTTTTCCGACATTATTAATGTGTAGAAAGCAGTTAT
>KN885909.1:77245-89554 GCA_000934455.1 Apostichopus parvimensis | reverse complement strand
CTGGTATGAAGAAAGGAATTTGTGAATTTTCTCCTCATTTGTTACTTAAATATTCTCAGAGATTCATCACAAACTATATTTCCTTTGCAGTTTAATCAGGAATTCCTTATGGAAATTTATTTTATTTTCCTCTCCATTAGTGCTTTAAGAAAAGACATTAACATTTCCTTATTTTCATTCTTCTTCTTCATTGTTTGTTTTTTTTTTTCTTCTTTTTTTTTTTTGGTTAAAGGTGTTTTTATGGTGCTTTTCCCTCCAAGGGCAGATGAATAAGAATGAACAGAAAAATCAGTCTTAATTTTGCCTCAGTTTATCTTGCTCTGGGTGACAAAATTTGTCTTAAAATTAATCAGGTGGAAGGCCATATCAAAATTTTACCACCTTTTATTTCATTCTTGGTTTTTGTGTGGTCATTTTCTGGACTGTCCAAAGGCTGTGCATTCATGCATTCCCTCAATCCAATTAGAATATTGCGACCCGACCTTGGACGTGCAGAAGGGACGAGCAGAAAAATGGGAGTCATTCGTCTAGAATAATTTCCCAACAATAACTAGATGATGAAGACGTGCGCGCTATATGTGCTTTGGCCGCCAAACCTTCCCCCGTTCACTATTTTATGTCTTTCTATGTTTCACTCATATAGGGAACCAGATCTCTCAAAAGAGAGAGATATAAAGGAAAAGGAAATAAGCAGAAAGAATAATATTGATGAGAATAGGAGCAGAAATGAATGGGAGCTAAGTCAAGGTGATTCATGCCACAGAACAAGGTTAAAATAACTGTTTATTTAGGGAGTGTGAATTGGGGAATTGAGAGGGGTTGGTCTGTGTGAATATGTTTGATTGTTGGTAATATATTAAATTCTCACACAATGACATGCTTCTTCCCATCTTAAGCATAGGCTGCTGAGAAATATTTTACAATGCTAACAAGAGAGATAGAGAGTGGGAGGGAGAAAGGTGGAGAGAGAGGTTAAAGTGAACAACTGTCTGTTTGCTGTTTTTCTTTAATTATTATAATAATAAAAAAAAAAAAAATTCAATCAACGGAAGTAAGCAAAATTGATCAACAAGCGTTAATTAAAAAGATGCTGTTGTTCCCTAAAATTGGCCGTCATTGGCAGTCATTATGTAGTAGACTGATAAGGAGTTGCTGCTATTTTAATGAAAACAGAGCGTAGCATAGGTTGAATGTTTTCATGCTTTTGTGGGTTCCTTTCCGCCGTCGGAGCATCAAGCAAATTACTCCAGATTTGATTAAGAGCAAGTTTCTTTTATTCTCAGCATGAGATTAAAGTGCATAGCAAGGTTAATATTGGTTGTTTTAACAGTATTATCACAAGCAGTATATTATAACTATATCATCTTATTTGTGCTTTGAACATGACGATGTTCAACGTTCCACCTGGATTGTGGGATGTTATGTATATATGATGAAGTCTGCCCTCCGATGTTGTATTTTGGAAAGTTAACTAATTAAGGTGAAAAAATATGAAGGAATAAATTTCAATGACGGCTGTCTGATGGCATATAGAACTGATGCAGGCTTGTGTAGGAAAACGGAAGGAAGTTAATTATGGATGTGTGGGATAGAAGTGCCTCAATTATGTCTATATATTTGTATATCTGTTTAGATAGCCTAGAGATTTTTGAAGAGATAATAATTCTTTTATGGAATAGAATATATATGTCTGTTTTTGAAGCACACTAATATGACACCATGCTCTCACAATTTATAATATAATTACATCCAGTTGTCATTTAAGCTCTTCAGACTACTGAATATTCACACGTAATATATTAATGTATTCAGTTAATTAATGCTGTAAAAAGCATTGTGTATCAATTAAATGAAATGCTTCATTGTCTTGCTTGCAAAAACATTTGGAAGTTGATGCATTGCCTGTCCGATTTTTTTCATTTTTTGGATTACAGCAATGCATTTCGTTCTTTCATGGGTAAGGCATGGCTCTGCCTTTTAAAAAAAAAAATTTAAACTGCATCTTTAGAGTGAATAGAAGGAGCTCACTAATTGATGGTTTGGTCTAATCTCAATCTGGGTAATTAATCAACCGTCAGAAATTGATATGGTACAACTCTTCTTTGAACTATTTTTCACATCTACGTTATGATTGAAGGAAGGAAGGACTGGCTGTTGGTCGGTCCAGTTTGCCCTTGGGAGACAGCTGTTCATTACCCAGTTTGCTTTCGATTTATCTTTCAGAGTGCTTCAATTTTCTCATCTCTGTCTGTAAAAAGGTGCAAAGATTCTGGTCTATTGTACTCTGTATTGTTGTTGTTATCACAACGAAAGAATGAGAACAATAGGTTTTGAAAAACCTAGTGACACATAAAAAGGTGGTAAAGTTGTTTTATACCACTTTTTTTGTTGTCCCTTTTTTTTTCTTTTTCAGCACCTGCCCCAGTTAGATAGTATGAAGGCCATGCATGCAATTGTGCCAGGGTATATTAGCTAAACATTGAATTTTTAGAAGGTGTGTAGGGTAGTTTAGTCACGTTTATAGATCGATTAATGCATGCCAGAGCCTTCCAAACCTTTCATTACACTGTATGTACTCTTTGCAAGTTTGATCTCTGAAAACGGTAGTAGTTTAATATGAATACACGTTTCTCAATTTTGCTGATATTGACCTTCCTAGTTAGTCCATATTTAAAGCAAAAATAAATAAAAAAATGAATAAAATAGAAATAGGGGTGAAATTTATGTTTATTTCTTATTTGTATAACTTTAATGGCGTTTGTGCTTTATGCTTAACATTATCCAAAAAACAGGGTGGTGTTGCTTAGCTGGTTATCCTTAGTAATACAAGTAGTTGCAGGCCTGTTGAGATGAGGGGGTTCCAGGTTTGGGGCTTCATTACGAAGAGCTGGGACTAATGAGGCACACTTGTTGAATTCATTTATGTATTATAGCAGTATGTATTATGACATAGGTAAATAACATGATTACCATACTGTCTCATTAAATCACACCACAGGAAAATTGATTTTGAGTCGTGAAGTTTCACATAGAATTGCTGGTTAAGTTCTCTCACCGCAGATAAGGGCTGTCCCCTTTATCCATCACCTTTAATTAAGCCTTCGCCACGCCCCCACTTGTCATACCAATAGCAAATTTTTTTTCCCCTTCTGAAACGTGACTTGTTTAGATTTTATGGTTTTACATTAGAGTTCTTTTTCTCTTTAATTTTTTTTTTTTTTTTAGAGCATCAGAAAGATAAGTGCAGTGAACTACTATAGGCCTCTGTCTATTACTTCAAGGTCTACTTAACTTAGTAAAATGCCAAAGACCGAGAAATTACTTTAAGTTACTGCTAAATGACAGCCTCAACCCTTGGGATTAACAAATTTAATTTTTGATTGTGCCACCAAAAGAGATCTTTTAAGTGGTATATGAAATTAGGATGAATATCAGTAGTTGGGGATAACTCAGAAAAAATTATATTGATAAAAATAAAAATAGTTTAAAGTACAATCCAGTTGAAAGTTGATTATTTCAGACTTATTTTTTTTTCCCCCCCAAAAATATATGATATGCATACATGTAAGTGAAGCAAATGGAATCAAATTGAATTTTCATTCATATATTTAGTGAAAAGACCTTTCAAATCACTGAAATTTGAGATGATTTTGACCGTATATTTGTTAATATTTTTATACTGCGGGTCATGTGATATGTATGATTCTGTCTATACCATGAGGATTGCTATTCTGTCTAAAATAAAGTTCATACCCTGGTTTGTCTGAAACTCTGCATTTATCGCTTTAGTTTACCTATTTTTCTTTTGAAGTACATTATTGTACACAAATCATAACAGATCTTAGCGTTAATAGGTTTCCCATTCTCACACCTGTGGAAAAGGAAAAGTAAATATCAGAATATTTCAAATTAGGAACTCTATCTACATGAATGATATCTCAAATGATTAGTTGTCCCCTTCTCCCCTTCTCCTCTTCTCCCTTCCCCCTTCCCCCCGTTCCCCCTTCCCACATCCCCCTTCTACTCCTTCCGTCTTCCTCTTTCCCCTGCATCAGAAGAAAAGGAAACAACAAGTTAAAAGAAACTATTTTTTATATTTTTATATTTTTTTGGGAGGCAGATTTTTATGTTACTATTTTATTACCCAATAATTATGCTAGTACCTTTCTTATATGGAGTTACAAAAAAAGTCATAAGAAATAGTTCCATGATCAATGAAAGACACTGAATCACATTGCATATATATGTTTGTCTTGTGTCTTTATCACTTACGGTTAAGAAAAAGTAAAGTGCTCTTTTAGACGGCAAATCTTCTCAACTTGCAATAAATAATATATGTTTGTTCAGTGACATGTCCATCAAATGTAAGAAGTTCCGATTCCAATGCACCGAGGTTATTCGAGAGATAAGTGAAAAGAGAGAAAAAAATCACTTGAACAGAAAATCCAGCACTGCACAAGTCGACGTGTGCTTCTTTTCATATTGTTGACATAATGTGGTAGACGTTATTTCATGTCATCAAACCGGTTTATTTCATTCTTTAGGGTAACTGGGGTTCTCCGTTTGATTGTAAAAAGACCGTTATTCATGACTCACAGACTTGCTACCCAGTTAAGGTGACATGCATAAAATATATGTAAAGGTGTACGTAAGATAAATTGCATTGGGTTTTGTAACTTCTTGTAGAAAGCCATGTAATTAAAGGTAGCTAGATGTCCGGCCCACATGCCAGACAGTCCGGCAATTCTGTGCTTTTTCCTCCATCCCGCATGACCTCGTGCCGGAGGCATGACCTTGCGCCGGACACATGACCTCGTGCCGGACGCATGTTTGTCCTGCATTGCTAATAAAAGATCGATTTTAAGGGAATACCAAACCAACCTGTTTTCAATGTGTACAGAATTCTGTATATACTGTAGGCCTATACTGGTGTCAGTGCGTAAATGTACATATATACCATACAAGTGCAAGTAACATGCACAATTTCATAACATCTTAATGAGAACATTTCCATGTTATTTGGATTGAAATTGTACTTATAAATTAGTATTAACGTCATGACATGTGTAATTTCAAGGGCTTCCCAAAGTTCACTTGAAACATTGTTCATGACTAGCCATGACTAGCCGTGTCGTCATGTTTCCTGGTCTGCCCCGATGTATCCTCCATTTTGATATCATGTCAACGGCCACCATATGTGCAATGTTGTGACATGATTGTCATAACCTTGCAACTAGGAAATAGAAGATCTATTTGTTTGTTTGATATCAATTTAATCCGATACAAAAAGAGTCTAAAGATGTACTATCAAATATTCCTGGCGTATCTTTCATATTTTTTCTCTAATTTAACTGTTTCTTGTAGAGTTTTGGTGTACTTAAGTAAATTCTTTAAGTGTCATCAAGTCTTGTGGAGCACATGTTGTAACCAGATGCTATACAAAATGAAGCTTACATTTCACTTACTGTTACATAAATCCTTTATGTTACTTATGTTTGATTTGACTCAGAAGCAGCAGGGTAAAATATATATTTATATATATACCCTTGGAGTGCCATTCTGCCTTAATGCTTGTATCTGTAAATTTGAGAGGCCTTCCAACTGAAACGAATGTTACGACAATTAATTTAGCCTTTAATCAATCTCGGTGAGAGGAATTAGAGCGGTCTAGTCTCTTGCATAATATTTTCTGTCCCATCATTAATTTGCCAAGAGATATCCCAGGGCCTTCCTGCGACATTTTCCACTCGGTTTGAGGCTGGACAAACACCTTTCAGCTCCTGTCAATTTTCCTCGGTTGGGAACAGATGGGAAGTTCTTGATCCAATATCGATTATTTTAGCTTAAGTTCAGGGTCAGCCCTTTAATCTTAGCTCCCAGGTCATAATCAAGAGTAAACAGATTATACGCCTCAAGGAACAGGGCCATCTTCAAAAGATGGAAAAAGAAATTTTCTTGCAGGTGATTATTTTGGAGTGAAAAAAGTTTTTTTTTTTCTTTCTTTCTTTTTCTTTCTCTTCTTCCTTTGTAAGAAGAAGAAGTTACAAATTGAACTTCCATCACGTAGCATCTTAACAGACATTTGGCGTGATTCATTGGGTGTAATTAAAAACACTCACAAGTCTTCAGATACACATCAGTGATGAGAGAGCTCAATGCTGACAATGCTAGGTTGACTTTAAAGCTACAATGAATATATTGTCGAATGGATCCACATGTTACATCATTAAAGGGACAAATCATGCATGTTAACCAAAATATACACTCTGCTCCTTCAGTCAGTACTCAAAAATCACACCAAGACATAAAATAGAAGAATAAGCAGTTGGACCAAATGGACGCCACATTTGAGAGACACCAAAGATTTTGCATCTTAATTAAATAATTCATAACTCGCTATATTAAGAAACATCAGTGAAATATTTGTGACTGCAAAAAGAAGAAAAGCTGTTAGTTATTCATTAAGGTTTACGTTATTATGTGTGAATATTTAATACATAATACAGAGAACGCCTGCTCGGTCATAATGGTGCAAAGTGACAAAAAAAAAAAGAGGATTTTAGTGGAGAATCGATTATCCAAAAGCCTGTATTAATAATAAATAAAGAAAACAACAAGTTCATTATCGGTATGTATGTTTAATACACAAAGAAAACATTGTTTTGTCAATTTTAAGTAGATATGTGAATGAATGTAAAAACAAATATATATAACATACAAAACATTTTAATAGAACGAAGGTTGTTTTGGTTTTGCTTATCAAAGAAATAGGTTTCAAATTGCAGAAAAATGAGAAGATACAGTATAGTCATCCAAGGATTCGACTCTGAATCTCTCTCGTGACCAAAGAGTAAATCCTCATCCTGCTTACTCAATCTGAAAACTTGATGTAGTTGTGATAATATTGAGAGGCATGTAAAGGGTTGGAGAGACGAGATGAGATGGCTATATGGATGATGTATGTGTCAAGAAAACAAGTTACTGAGAATTGACAACTTGGCAAATCTATGCAAAGTTGTTATGTCATGTTATTGCAACATAATTCTACATCTTTGCCTGTGGTAAAACCCCTTTTCCATCATCAGTGTGATGCATATACACAGAATGAATGACAAACTCCTCTGGTTGTGTAATATGATTTTGGTTTTGGCAAGTGTAACCAGCATCCCTAATGTTGTTTTTAGATTTTGATAGAAAGTGTTGATTTCCTTTTTTTTGAAGTTTTATCGAAGGAAGCATCAAGACTTGTTTACAAATTCACGTAACTACTTCTTTGATACTTTGGTGCAATTCTGTGAGTACATTATTATGGACACCTAATGAATTGAATCAATAGTTTTATTTTTCATGATGACAAAATTTAAATCCCATTAGCTCAGAGTAGATCTTTATTTGATATTCTCAAAGTCTCATTCACTCCCCCCCTCTTGGTATTTCATTCGGGAATGGATTTTGATTAAAATCTGTTTCTATGGATACGTGCAGCTCAGGCGTTCTGTTTGCATCCCGTTTGCAATGATCCCAGAGTTGTTGCTTTCATAACATACATCCATTCTTGTCATATCTATTCCGGGCATCAAACAGACAGGCTATCTGGAGTAACGACCATCTCGCGTCTATTAATGAACAAGTACCTCTGGTGTGGTCATGCTCTGCATGATGGCTGCCAGTGTGTTTCCTATCAACCATTACCCTTAATCTCATTTCCCTTCCCTCCTCCTCCTGCAAGAAAGAGAAAGAGAAAGAAAGAAAAAAATACGAAAAAGAAAAAAAAAGAGGTCACGGCTAAAGCAGTTACACAACCACCATCACCAGCACACTTTTCCAGTGCCGTGAACTAAAACTTGTCATAATGTTTATACATTTAAAATATGTTTGGCAGTCTGAGGCAGTTAGCTGTAGTCAAAGTTGTTATCGGAAATTTGATTGTAATTACCGGCTATATAGATTGAACTCAGGGTTAGGAGCTTTCCTGAATCTGCGCTGACTATTTCCCGTTCAGTATGCCAATGTAGGTCAAAGACAGTTCAAAGTACTGTGACATTTATGTAGGTTATATGTGTTAAGAAATCCCTGCCATGGTTGTCATTCACCATTAATGTCTCAGTGGTACGAAGTGGGCCAAGTTAACCTGACGGCCAAGCCCCGCCTGCGTCGCCCTTGAGAGGAAGCAGTTTCGAGATAGGAAGGAGTGCCACAGGTAGGGGGTCATTAAGGATTTAAAATGAGCTGTCCTATGGGCAAACTATTATGATATAGATCAGACTCTGGATGATTTCCGTAATGAGTCACGTTTTGACCATTAATGAACCACTGACATTGCTAGCTCTAGCTAGCTTTACATCTACTCTCACTATCCCCCCCCCCTCCCTCCTCCACTCACCCAATCGGAATTGCGGGTCTTAATTTAGTAATGCACACCTGTCAGAAAATGGTGAGTTTTAAAAATAAACTGACAACTTCTCTTAATGGATTGTAGTTAACATATCATCTCTCAAAGGATTCAAGGGTGACATTATTAGTGACATGAGAAGCGGAGGAATGGAAGTGAGGGGATGGGATGGGAGGGGGGAGGGTGGGTGGGCAGTGGATAATAGTTGCTTTCCTGTTTACAAAACATTGATCATCTTCTGATATATATATTTTGTTTCAGATTTCCTTTGGCTCTGTTTGTTAAACAGTCTTTCCCTACCTCGCTGCTATTCCATTCCCCTTTCCTTCCACCCCCACCCTCATACCCTTACACCTCCCACCCCCATACCCTTACACCTCCCACCCCCATACCCTTACACCTCCCACCCCCATACCCTTACACCTCCCACCCCCATACCCTTTCACCTTCCACCTTCCTATCTGCTGATAAATGTCTGATTCTCTGGACAACTGTAGATGGGTGGGTGACTTACTCATGTGCTGGTTTCTACAACCCATATGGGTGTTGCTAGCTTTCACTGTACTGAATCCCTTGTATCAGTCACAGAGTTTATTATAATCAGTGGACCATGAAGCAAGCCCTGTTACCAGGGGTTCATGTAACCTTATTTTGAACCATTGTGATCCTGATGGTGGTCATGATCCCGATGATGGTATTGTTTTGCCCTTATTACAGATCTAAATAAGCTACTGTGGCAATGACAATTCATCTAAAATTAGATTTTAAATAAAGTGGTGGCACGGTATAGCATAGCTTTTGTGTTGTTTCATTTAGACAGCAATGTCACACGTCGACGACCTTGGTTATTATTTGATGTGTTCGAGTTCATTCCAGGTACTAACAAGGGAGAAAGGTGGCATGAGTACGTGAGGCAATCATTCTTCCTGGACAACCGATAGTTTTTTTTTCGTATAGACTTTTGTCAGTGACGACGAGCCAATAACTTTTTGGAACGGTTTCTTCAATACCCTATCTGGAAGTTTCTGTGGAGGTCACAGCAGTTGTTGAAACGAGAGTTACGACGCTGTAGCCTAGGCCAACACTTCTCACGTAGCCATGACATTAGACTAGGCCTAGCCTATAATTCTGAATGGTTCCAGCCATATGGATGCATCAACGTGCAAACTCAGATTGGCCAGAAAACTATATTTCAATACTGTTCCAAAGGAGTGCTATTGAAGTACTAACAAAGGAAAAAGGTGTCATTCTCACATTCCACCTTGATAAACGGACAGTTTCAATTTGTAAAGATTTTTTCAGTGACGATGAGTCATAAATGTTGACTGTTTGAACAAAAGTGATTAAGATCAAATAAAACATTCATTCTCTTTAATTTTATAAGAAATGGGTTTTGAGTTTATAGATCCTCCCATATTTCAGCCCAAACACAATGGGACAGTCTGGACCTAGAACTCTATTACTGTAAACTGTAAACTTTGCCTATATCTTCATTTTTGACTGGCCTTGAAGAGGGAAAGTTAAAACAGAAGAGAAAACAGCTTAAATGGTAAAGATTTTACTGATCAATAGAAAACTAGGCTTAATGGAAGAGGTTACCTACCTAGTTGGATAACAAGAAGTAAAAAAAAGGGGGACTTTTTATATGACCACAAATAGATACAAATTTATTCACCAGCATAATTTGAGAGCAGTAATGTGTTTAACATTTGGTTATCATTGTTTTGTGGTCTTACATTGTATGTTTTCATTTTGCAAACAGAAAAAAAAGATATAACATTCTGTTTTCTAGGTCTGCAGGTCATGGTGACATTATTGGTCGTGGATTGAAAGCTTATTAAGTCACAGTTTGTCATTTTAGAACTCTAACATTTCTGTCAATTTGATGTAAGGTTGTGTTAGGATTACAAGTCTTGCAAACAATTTTGGATATGAGATCACAAGCTTTAAATGTTCGTAAGCATCAGGTATCTTGCCTCAGTACGTTCGCAGTTTTAAGTGAAGCTTGTAGACTACGGTCAACCATGTCATGCCTGCATACATGGATGGTTCCCAAGTGGAAAAGGTAGGGAAAAGGGAAGCACTCTTTTCTAGGTCTTCAAAGTCCTTGAAAGTCCTTGAATTTTTTAGGTTTGGTTTGGAAAAGCGAGGAAAAATCTTCATTTCAACACTACTTTGAGTGATATGACTTTACGGCGAGCAAGTTTTTTTTTTGAAGACGTGTGAGATAAATTTAAAGTCATAATTACAGACTATGGTAAACAGTTATGGCTACAGCATGTTTGGGATTCATGGCACTTTGAATACAGTCCTCTTCACCAAAATTTAATGAAAGGGATTGGTATACATGTTCCAGGAATTAGAAATTGTTAGGCTACCTATCCTAACATTAGGACATCATTAGTGTTTGGGCTTCATAGTATATTATAAAATGTGTCTGGAATTTCATTTGTTTGTAAGCATGATAACCATGAGAATGCTAAAGGTCAAGTGTTCCGTTATTGTTAAGGAGTGGAGGGGGGGGGGAGGGGTGAGGAACGGTTGAGCAGACGGGGAGACAAAGGACTGCCATCCCACCTTATTATCCCTTGCATTGGAGACAAATACGTCTTTGTTGCAAAAAATGAGAGGAGGGGGGGGGGAATTTTATACCTAGTGAATGTCCCAACTTGAGCATGTTGCATTGACATGCAATAGCGCAAAAGATTAATGATGCCCAGTGTCCATTTCAACTGCCATGAGGTCAAGTTTGTTTTAATGTGGAATTGTTTTGTTTTACACTGGGTCAGCTATTTTGGACATCTGGGTCATATTCGCAAGTAATTACCTCTAATCCTTTTGGTACATCCATATATCCAAAAACTTGGCAATTTTCATTTTTCATAAAAAAATAATCAGCTTGATCAACAACTGAGTCATTGTCCTGCAATCAAGGTACTCTCTAAATATTTCCTCCTTACACAGTTATTTGATATGATTTGTGTCTGGGTAAATAAATTCTGCTGTAAAGGTAATAACATCAACCCCTTAATTTTGTCCGGGGTTACTCCTTTGGTATCTGTTTTTTCGTGTGAGTACATTCACCCAACGGAAAAGCAAAATAGATATACCTTACATCCCACGAACAGGAAAGAACCAATTTTGTGTCTACATGAAGAGGGACATCTTGAAATTAAATACTCGACTTATAAATTATGCTTGTTTTTCTGTTAGCGTTGTCAGTTTAATGGGCTCAATAAAGTGAGGTCAAGTGGTGGTAATTTTACAAGGAATAGCTGCTTCCGTTAATGAGTCTGCCTCGACACATATGTAGGTCAAAATTGCCTGATAGTTCCTCGACTAGTTGGCGCGCTCCATAACGTTGAAAAGTTTTTCTCCATCGAACCGAACCGTCCATAGTTTCCATCGGAAGTTTCTAGTTCTCGAGTTTGGCCTTGTACATTTCCCCATCTAAAGGAAGTTCTGAAGTACACATTAAAAGGATGCCACTTTAAGACAAACAAGACACTCTTTTAGTGTGCTTAACATATATATATATTCCTTGTATGATTTTCAGCAGATCAATGCATGTTTTAGTATTTTTTTAAAAAAATACAGTTTTATGATTTTCATAGCAGTTTTTGTTTTGCTTGTGAAAAATTGTTGAGGAAAGGAGGGTAGTTGATGGAAGGTGAGGTGCTAGAGGAGGGGAGGGGTAGGGACAAGGGAAAGAGCAAAATGAACTAAGGTTCAACAGTGATGTTATTCCTGTGTGTTAATCATATACACTGTAGCAAAGACACATCTATGAGATTTGCAGTTACAATTCTCACAATGCTGACAAGAAGACTTAGCCAAGAACTTGAAATTTTTTAGATGCAGTAATGGTATTCTCCCTTCAAGTCTTTCATAATGGAAAACGGGGGGAATAAAGCAAA
>KN885909.1:66221-77195 GCA_000934455.1 Apostichopus parvimensis | reverse complement strand
CTTTTGGTACATCCATATATCCAAAAACTTGGCAATTTTCATTTTTCATAAAAAAATAATCAGCTTGATCAACAACTGAGTCATTGTCCTGCAATCAAGGTACTCTCTAAATATTTCCTCCTTACACAGTTATTTGATATGATTTGTGTCTGGGTAAATAAATTCTGCTGTAAAGGTAATAACATCAACCCCTTAATTTTGTCCGGGGTTACTCCTTTGGTATCTGTTTTTTCGTGTGAGTACATTCACCCAACGGAAAAGCAAAATAGATATACCTTACATCCCACGAACAGGAAAGAACCAATTTTGTGTCTACATGAAGAGGGACATCTTGAAATTAAATACTCGACTTATAAATTATGCTTGTTTTTCTGTTAGCGTTGTCAGTTTAATGGGCTCAATAAAGTGAGGTCAAGTGGTGGTAATTTTACAAGGAATAGCTGCTTCCGTTAATGAGTCTGCCTCGACACATATGTAGGTCAAAATTGCCTGATAGTTCCTCGACTAGTTGGCGCGCTCCATAACGTTGAAAAGTTTTTCTCCATCGAACCGAACCGTCCATAGTTTCCATCGGAAGTTTCTAGTTCTCGAGTTTGGCCTTGTACATTTCCCCATCTAAAGGAAGTTCTGAAGTACACATTAAAAGGATGCCACTTTAAGACAAACAAGACACTCTTTTAGTGTGCTTAACATATATATATATTCCTTGTATGATTTTCAGCAGATCAATGCATGTTTTAGTATTTTTTTAAAAAAATACAGTTTTATGATTTTCATAGCAGTTTTTGTTTTGCTTGTGAAAAATTGTTGAGGAAAGGAGGGTAGTTGATGGAAGGTGAGGTGCTAGAGGAGGGGAGGGGTAGGGACAAGGGAAAGAGCAAAATGAACTAAGGTTCAACAGTGATGTTATTCCTGTGTGTTAATCATATACACTGTAGCAAAGACACATCTATGAGATTTGCAGTTACAATTCTCACAATGCTGACAAGAAGACTTAGCCAAGAACTTGAAATTTTTTAGATGCAGTAATGGTATTCTCCCTTCAAGTCTTTCATAATGGAAAACGGGGGGAATAAAGCAAATAAATAAAACAAGGAGAAGTAAATTCTGGCTGTTTTGAGTGTTTTTTTTTTATTTTTTATGAAAACCTTAAGAAATGACCAACATAAATAGAAGTTTTCTTCTTGGGGACAGAGTCGTCCCTTCAGACTTAACAGCAATTGAGCATGCTTGCTATTGATTTCAGCCAGTCCTTAAGGTTCACCTACGCAGTAGCCAAAAAAGGAAGGCTTGTGAGCGGAAGGACAAAAATTAAAATAAAAACGGCCGGCTGAAAAGAACACTTCCCAGGGGGGTTTGCAAGCTTCAAAATGACATGCAGAAACAGAGATTCTCAAGCGCCAGTGTATACATTTGTGGAAGGAGGAAAGTAAAACGTCGCCTTGAGGTCAAAAGCGCTGCATTTATGATGATATTTTCATCAACATAAGGAAAAACTTAAAACAAACTCTGATGAGAGAGAATCGGAGGAGAATGGAGACGACGAGAGCAGGTTTGACGATGAAAAGGTAGAATTTAGTGGAAACTGTTCAGCGTTGGCGGCCGCACGGAGGAACAAGGTAAAAAAATACACAAAAGAGAAAAGAGAGCTTCAGGCCACAAAGGTGTGCTCTTGTTCTATTGTCAATGAGAACTAACAGAAGTGTATCAAAGAGGGGGGGGGGGGAATATTGGATAGGATCAGAAATACAGGCAGGCAAGGTGCCAGGTCCGGGTTAGGGTGAGGGGTGAGTGGTGACAAATAGATAGGGTGCCCCCCACAAAAAAGAAGGGAAGATAGGGGAGGGGGGAGCTAGGGGGTGAACGTTACCTTCAAATGGTTTTCAGGCTAATGAAACTCAAACTCTTGAATGTTATCGGTATCCAATAAGGGGTTGGCATACATTTGTTTTGAAAAGATACAGAAAGGGGGGAAAATATTCAGGGTAAGTCACTTGATAAAAACCTGTCCATCTGAGAGAGAATAAGAGGATGTCTGTATAAGTCAAAGATGAAACCATGAAATGTGTCGTCTAGATTCTTTAAATCTATTTGCATCATTGATAGCCTTAGTTTTACTTACAATGTATGGTTTGCTATAGTATGGGTTAATATACTGATTGCTGATCCTGATGACGGAATAATAATAATAATAGGGAATAATTTATCACAAGATAAATGCCAAATTGCAAAATGATATGAAAAAACTGGCAAATTGCTATATAAGTGGAAGGATGTAAAGCATTTTTGCAGCATAGGAACCATAGTCTTTTATAGGAGAAAGTTTAATGCCCTCAAAACAGCTATGTACACAAAATTTGAACGCTGAATATTACCTGATTTGTAATATTGGGGGTTTTCGTCAATGGCTACAGGGTTACCCACTTTGTACCACTACTTCGTAAGTTTTGTTTTGTTTTGTTGTAATGTTTTGCTGTTCGGTATTGAACTCTGAATCCAAAAAATGAGTTTGCTACTTTAACTGTACATGCCAAGGAGTGCATTGACCCAATCCCCAACCCACATCTCCAGTCTGCCTGTACACCACACCTACAAAAGGCTTAGATTACTTGCTTAAGGACAATATGCAGGTAATGTTATGAACAAACAAATATCCTTTAACCTGGCTTTTAGTTCAAGGTCATTATGATTTATTTTACTAAAGTCTCATTGAAGCAGCCTTTTCTCTTAAGACTGTATACATCGATTCCTTAAAGAATGTATATGTAATGCAGTATTCCTCCATCCCCACCCTCCACTCCCCATCCCCCCCGCCCCACCAGCAAAAAACCCAGAAATAATTGAAAGCTGGTGACAGATCTATAGGTGATCCTGTTTTAAAATCTCAGTACTTGTTTGCCAAACTTAACTTTCGACCTCTCCAGCTTACTGCACAAAAAGCTCAGTGAAAATGACACCATGCTTAACAATTTTCTTATCAATATCCATTATTTTTATTGAGTTATCTGTTGTTAAACATTTTGAGCTGAATAAAATTCGCCAGATTTTTGAACAAGATTTAACAAGATTCTACAAACTTCAATCAAAATTTGCAAGCCCCTCCCAACAGACCATGCATGCACCAATCAAACCTCTCTGTTCTGTTTACGACTGTAAATCTGAATGTATACATGCAGCCTTATATTCCAACATTTTGCTGCCACTGAGTTTTGAATTATGAATTATGACATGTTTATTCCAGTACAGAAAACTTATTCCACAAACTTATTGCGTTGTGTTTTTTTATTGTTATCAAATCTTGTGCAACTTTGGTCAACTAAATGTAAAGTGTTCAGTCAGTGCAAATTATGCAAATGCAAATAAAACTCAAGCAGAACCCAGCATTAAATAGTCTACACAGATGATCTAATATTAACGAATCAAATCTCTCAAAATCATCAAAATTTCCTCCTGCCTTTTTTTGCGTTCTTCTGAATATTCACTTATTTGTCTACGAATCTTTCATCGTTAATTCTTGACCAGTTGTTAACCTTGATGCTTTGCTTTCCACCCTCTCCTGTTCCTTCCAACTCATAGATTGATATCTCCAGATGAAGCCAAAAAAAAAAGTTACAAATATGATCTTCTGAGTGCTTTAAAAGAAAACTTTTACCGTTAAGATTTGATCTGTTCCTCTCGACAACCAATCGGACAGCTCAATAACTCTCGAGGAGCTCCTCCTGATCAACAAGATGTAACCTTTAAGTGCAACAGCAGGACGAAGCTAGCTGCCCCTTTGAGGCTGCCCTATACCTGCTATGACCCTCTCGTCTGTCTCCTGGGCTTGTATCGACTGTGGCGCCCGGCAGACTGGCATTCTCCCAGACCTGTCAATTAATTATATAAATGTTTAATTGTGTGGAAAATCGTTGTGTTTCCGCTACGGCCAAATTCTATTGACTCCACAAACCTGTTGATATTTGGATGATGCCGAATGCCCTACGGCTAGAGCATCGGGACATTTTATTACCATTTCTGCAGCATTTATCTTGCGACATTCAATCCAATCTTCAGAAGTTTCAACTTCCTCCCTTGGTTAAGGTTTCCTTACACCATCATCAAAAAGAAGAAAAAAAAACAGAAAGAAAAAAAAATGATGATGATGATGATGAAATAAAATAAAATAAACTACAAAATAGAAAGAAAGTGTTTCATAAAGGTGTGATAGTCTCAGATTTTTTTTTTTTTTCCTTCCCTATAATTTTACTTGAAATAAGCAAATTAAAATTAAAGAATATGAAAATGAAATTTAAATGGTAAAGAAAATAGGGATTGAAGGAGAGAGAGAGGAGAGATAGAAAAAAAGAAAAACAGAAAAGAAAAGAAATTATAACACGTTGAGGAGGAATGGTTTGGTAGGCTTGTTTTAGCTTTTGGATGGAGTTTGATGACGCTGCACGTGCCTGAAAGATTAGTTACCAACCCTTTCTCATCTTACATCTTTTATTGAATTTTCTGCACAGAAATCAAAACCGTCATGCAAGTTCAATGTCCGCCACTGACTTTGAGTTCAATGGCTTCTCAGAATGGACATCATCCTACTCATGATGGAATTTTAATTTTATCTTCTAAACTTTTTATTTTTATTTTTGTTTTATTTTATTATTTTTTTTTTCGTAAGATTTTTTTTTTCGTATTTTTTTTTTTGTATGAACAAGTGGCACATGAGTAGCAATGTACTTTTCACTTGAAGTGGGTGGGTGACATTTGTGTCGCGTAAATTAGATAATCAGTCACGAATACTGGCTTCCGATGTATTTACATAGTAGGTAAATTAAGACAGCTGCTTGATTGGTGAGGGGGCCGGCCAGAGGGGTAACTTTGTCCTTGACAAGGGGTTCAAGGGGAGGGTGCAAGGTTTACAAATAGGTAAAATAAGAGCTACAAAATGTATATCTATATATATACGACTCTAAAAATTGGCTTGTATTTCAAGGAGTTGACAAACAGAATGAATGATGATGTTACATTCTCGGTTCTTTCCTGTTGAGATCATATTAATGCAACCCCCCCAACCCATAGAAGGACTTGATGGGGGAGGAGGGGGGGTTAGAAATCACACAAGTCTTTAGAATATATCCTAATATTATTGATTGATTTAATCGCTTACTTCAGTAAAGGCTATAATGGGTTCATGTGAACATGGTGCCTTAAAGTTGACTCAGTTTAAGGGATGGTTATAAATAGTATGCGAGCTCTTTTTTTTCAACTCTGATGTTACACGTTTAGTAAGGTACTGCACTTCTCATATACAGAGGGTTGCATCCAGTTTGTAAATCCTTATTTATAATATTCCCTCGATTGATTACATCGGAATCTGGTGAATTATTTCTTTTAGATGTTGATACTGTTTGTGTGGTTTTTTGAAAAGTACAAAACTTGTAAATATGCCACTTGTGCTCTTGGGACTCTTCTGTTATGATGTAAAGGCACACTCGGTCAAAATATCTTGCCATACTAAAGCTTTGTGTCTCTTGAATCGAGACTCCGGCGCCTCCGTAACTCGGCCTTTTGACTCTCAACCCCCACAGCTGAGGAATGGTCTCACGGTAATGCACCGTTGAGGGCTTTTACGCCATCTAGAAGCATGCTTGGCGGTTCCACTATCCTGTATGCTATGTAAATTTGTCTTGGATGTTAAAATGAGGTTTGTTATTGGCCCCCGGGTAGATCATGTGACTCCCTGTCAGCGAACTCTCAAAGGGCGACGCCCCAGAAGAAGAAGAAAGAAAGAAAGTTTAATATCATCCTTGGTTACTTTTATGTGCTACTTCAGACTATCAGACATCTTTGTGACTATTTCTCATGGAAACAGTTACGTATATTATTAACACCGCACGTCCTGAGAAGAAAGTGTCGTATCGGACAATGACCTTCAGCTTGTGGCATCCGAAAGTAGGATTAAAGTGTTGCATTGCCAAATTGGGGTACTAGTGATCGTTCAACCCCAGACGAGTGTCGCTCGTACTTTTCGCTATTCTTGACATCTTCTACTGCTTGATGTTTGAACTTTCCTGTCCCATTCAAGAGTGTCTCTCCCTGCCAGAACGGATGCAAAGTATTAAATACTTAAACAGGTGGTGGTCTCGACAGTCTACAACAAGACCGTTGCTCGAAGTTCCCCAAACTTACCAAATTTCACCCCCCTTACCTGTTTGATTCTGCCTACCCTTACCACCATTCCTTAGAGGTTTCTTCCTCATCTAGCCTGCAGCCCGTACCCGTCCAAAGACCCTCTGTACTTTCTCTGTACTAGGAGAAAAAAAAGGTCTTCACTGCCGCAAACATGTGACGTTTTTTTTTCTTCTTTCTCTCTTACATCAAGGGTAGTTGATACCTCTTCTTGTTTTCCTTTTCCTTTTTCTTTCCTTTTTAACTTTTCATCCACTTCTATTGATGAGCCAGGTTTGCTTGAAATACACCTGGAAACCCTGCTCGGTTGCCCCTAAACCCCGAGGACGGAATAATGACTGCTATTGTTGCTGACCTTCGTATTATTCTGCTTCCTTACCTATGATATTCTGACAAAGTGACTCTCCGAGTGTATTTGAGGCCCTCTTTTCTCTTTAAATTTGAATCGTTTCAGATTGAAAGATTGGCTTAAAGATTCTCTCCATGTTTTTAAGTTCGGTTGTTCGCTTCCATTCCGCAGGTTCATTGACCCTCAATCACGACCGAGCAGTCTTCTCCTGTAACATTTTCTCTGATCTGTTTGTCCTTAAGCCATCATTCATTACCTTTTCACTTCTCTTTTAAGGGAGTAATTTTCTCAAATTTTCTGCCAATCTTTGTCTAAGTATTGCACTTTCAGAGAGGTCTTGGGTGACGATGGTCGCGGTCTTCAATAAATTTTAATCATAGCTGACCAGAGGTTGATAGAAAAGAGCTGAAAACTCATTTTCATCTAGTTTTTGACAAATGATAATAAATTTCAGTTTAATATGGCAAAGGTGCAATAGTTTTCAAAATTTCCAAATTCTTCTTTTAGCCATGTCAAGATTTTCTCTGACTGGATTTGGCACTACCAGTTTGTCGCTTTATTTGTCGGCCTAAATGTTTTTTTGTTTTTTTTATCGCAATAGTCTAATGATATTCTGTTGAAACTTGTTTATTGTTTATAATTCAATTGGTGACCTGGTATGTTGATGGGCCTGCTGTTTACCAACTGTTTGTTGTCAGTCATATAATGAATCAGCACTTACATAGTGTTATTGTTACTCTATAAAACTATTAGCATTGCCATGTGGAACTGGATAATTCACCCACCCACCACACACACACAAACAAAACTATATAACAAATTGAGTTCTGCTCAAATTATTTTAAGGACCTACTTTTATGTCACACGGTTACTGTTTTGATTGTTCTATACAGAACGGTGAGTTCTGTTGTTAGCCAGTATAGGGAGGGGGGGGGAGGGGGAGGGGGAAAGCATAATTTATCTATTTCACATAACAATATACTAAATGGATAATAGTTGCTTTACAAGTGCAAAGATATATAGCAGTATTAGTACTTTGGAAACATAGCATCATGTAAGATACAAAAATTAGAGCCTTCACCAATCACTGCAATAATATAATTGACCATATAACTTATTCCCTGGTATAATGCTACATGGTTTTGCCCAATGGTTATAACAAGCTATGATATCTGTTCCCATAGATTGGTTTTCAATAGAAGAAAATAAAATTAGCAATTTATATTAACCTTGAAGTCTCATTTAGTCAATATTGTTATTTCAATTTAGGTATAACATCCTCCCCCTGCCCCCCAATCGGAGGTATCCCGAATATATTAGCCAAATTAATGATGGTACCATAATTAGTATTTTTCTTTTATGATTGGGGCAGGGGGAGGGTTGGTTAATGAAAGAATAATTGTATATTTTGTTGTGGGTGGTTTTCTTTCATGTGTGTGTGTTTTTTTTAATACTTTTTAGAAGATAATGTCCACAATTGATTAATCGGTGACCTACAATTCTTAAAAGGTGACATTTTGATAAATTCTGATTTCTTTTGTTGCATCATTACACATATGTTGTAAATTTGTAAGTAAAGTGAAATTTTAACAAACTAGAAACTATTACTTTAGATCGGTGATGAGGAAATGTGAGAAAGTCAGGCGGTAAAATAATGAATTTGAAATCGCTTTACGCATTATTGTTTTTTTTAATATTGCTTTAGAGATTCAATCAAGATTTCATCATCGAATATTTAATATGTGAAGACTATAAATTGCATTGCAATTTGTAATCAGTGAATAGAGTGTGACTCCCAAGTACATCACCCTAATTCTCTGTAAATCCAGTGCAAACGAACATAACGTGGCTGTCTAGCACTTATATATAGAGGGCGCTGTCATATTGCTCGCGATCTATTCTGTTTACAGATCTGTTAAATGATCAAAGTGAAAACACGACCATATGAAAGTGCCCACTAGCGTGCAAACATTGGGTAGTCAATTAGTTCAAAGTTCCCACTTGGGCAGGTTGGTCAAACAAACAAAAATGATTAAGAAAACACACGGTAAAAGTGCTTAAAACAATACGTTTTGACTTAATAATTATGTTTCAAAAGCTCTCTTCCATAATTATCAAGAAAATTGTATGACTTAAAATCACAGTGCCATGATCTGCATGTCAGAGACTGCAGCTTGTTGAGTTTCATAGAACTAGATTTGACCGAAATGACAGCGGCCTATGGTAATTTTGCTCTATGTGGAGAGCCCTGTTTACATAACTTACCTTTTTTCTCAGAAATCAGACAATTTTTAGCTGATTTAACAAATGATCTCTCTCTCTCTCCTTTTTTTTTTATTTTTATTTTTTTATATTTAAATATATTTTAATATCAAAATTCCATATTAATGTAGTTCTAAAGATTGACTTGTCAGGTTCTGGTTCAAATAATGAAGTCAAAGTCTAATGAAAGAAACAGCATTGTGAAATATTCGTTTTTCACTTCCATGAATTTGAGAGAATTTACAGAAAGCTGCAAACTAACGACTTATTAATTAAAATATCCTGCAAACATGTATTATTTAAAATGTACTTACATTTGGCTTTGACTGGTTACATAAAAAAAAAAAATTGTTGAATGATTTTCTCAATATTTCATAATTTCCAATCATTTTGAGATCACTCTTGATTTAAACACTACGGGTTAGTGAAAAGAGGCGTGCCTGGCTTGTATTACGGTGTGTCACACAATCATTTTGTGGGGGAGGAGGACAAAAATAACAGAATTCATATAGAAATATATATCTCATATCTCATATCAAATTTAGCTGTCTTAGTTTGATTGAATTGTAAGGTTTTTTTAGATAAAAATGCTTTTCAAATTGATGACCTCATTTTTCCTTTTCCTGCATTTTTTTCATTTTGTGGTATTTGTCTATAAAATGAAAAGGAGATATTGAATGATTCTTCTTGGCACAAAATACCATTTACATTTATTCATCCCCCCTCCCCCCACCTGTCCACTTCCCTATCATTCTCCCTCAAAAGCCTGGTTTGTAATAAGGTTTCTAACATTTAGCAAGGACAAAAATGGTTGACATTTATGATATCCTCATGAAGAAATTTCATGTCTGAACAGAGTTGGCTATTTAATTAATATTATTACATCTTGTTCTAAAGGCTGTGCCTTTATTTGTTTTATAGTATATGCAAAATCCCAACTGATAAATGCGTAGGTTTGACAAAAAGGTAAGACCCTCCTCCCTGTTCAATCATTTACATTGTAACCTGTTGCATATAGTAAGTCAATCCCATCTCATTAAAGATGTTGTTCTCATTAAATATGACCTATGAATGTATATACCTATTTTATTTTTAATTATATTCTTGGCATTTAAATAACCAACATAAATTTTTATGAATGTGGGGTGCTAAATCTGGAATTCTCCCCTGCATCACCAGGTTCTTACTGGCAAAGTTATTCCGGCCTGCAACCCATGTCAGCTGGCCAAGAAGGGTCCAAACAAGGTATGAGCAAATATCCACCCAATAATTCAATTAAACGCAACTCCATACATCATCGTACACATTAACAAATCAAATCAAATGGAATTAGCCATTTCCATTCATTTGCACCCATTTTTCACAACGCTTTGTATTATTTTCCTTCATCTGCCATTTTTATTCTGTTTCAGTAGGCCTATATTCACAACGATATTAATGATAGGCATTGTATTATATATAATAAAGTTAGCAATCTGCTAGGTTCCTTCAGAATTTGGTCATTGAAATCTTGTCAAAATATGTTGTGAACATCAGTTGATATGGGGGAGTTTAGGGCATTAAAACATCATGTTAGCTGGGGGAGGAGAGGGGGGGAAGGGGGGAGGGGTGCTGACTAGGGAAAAAAGTTGCATTTTGTGTGAGGGGTTTCACCAAATTTTGTATTAATTTGAAGGCATGATGTGTGGTACAGTTTTCAATGGACTGGGATACCAGGAAAAGAACACAAAACTGATTGAATCCTTTGGTTCCTAGAATAAGAATTGAATGAGAAATAAATGTTTGCAAATGTATAGTTGTTTTAACTTTTTGAATAGGATGGAGTGTTATGTATGAGGTTGTATGACAGTATGTTGGTATCTCCAGTGTCCATCTAATAAAACAGTTCTTTCATCATCAATGCATTCTGAACAGTAACACACAAATCATGAACTTCTTGGGGCTTGTGGGGAAAGGATGGGGTTAAGGAATAAAATGGGGGGGGGGGGATTGGATGGGTGGAATGGAAGCATGTCACAAGGATGATGTTCCACAATACTCTAAGTCCTCAAGCATTGGTGAAATTATAGCCATATTTGTTTAGAATTTGCTTAATTCAGTACTTGAGCTTGTAATGACTGAAGTCTGTCTGTATATAATTTTTACTTCAGCTTATTTTATTTACATTTTCATACTATTTGAACTAGATATCT
>KN885909.1:31417-57803 GCA_000934455.1 Apostichopus parvimensis | reverse complement strand
ATATGCAGCGCAAGGCACAATCGTTGGCTACTCTCGTTCTCGTCATGTCACACATGACATGCTTAACTCCGAAGCGGGAGTTGCCTCATTAAGGTCACATGTTGGTTGGTGTTTGAAATAATCACAAACATGTGTCGCCCACTGAGAGACCTTCCTGAAAATGACAACCAGATATTAATGTAATTGTACCTCTGTTTTGCCCGTAACAAGACTTGTTCTTGAGCCTTTCCTCCACCACCACAACTTTGATAATGTTGTACCAAGTCCCTAGTTCATCTCCCTCAGCAGTGTTGTACAAAAGGGGACCATGCACCCCCCTCCCCCCCGCCCAACTTTGCAGTCCAGTGCACACTACACTGTAGCTCGTTTGTCTCCTGTGGATGGGGTTGTTACGTGCATTGTTGACAGAATTGAAAACAGGAATTGAAAACTTACTAAGCAGGCTTATTTGATACACAAAACTAACACGCACCATGAGTTAACAAAATGTACAGTCAAACCTAACCAAGTTTAAACTTATTAAGCTTTAAAAATAGGCACAGCAGAGCTACTGTAATATTTGTTTACCTGCAACATTTGCTAAATTTATAGAGAGTGAAGATTTCAATTAATTTCATTCAGCTAATTATGTATGAAACACTAACTGAGGTTACCTTCTGTAATTAGTTATTTATTTGAATAAATTGATAGATCATTAATACTTTAATCAGAGTCAATATTTGAATAACTCATTTATTCATTTCGAGAAAAGAAGAAAAAAGAAAAACCCGACAAAGTGTTTTAATATCAGTTTTTGAATTTTGACCAATTAAATCTGTAAGATGCTTGTTACTATGAGCAAAGGAAAGTTTTCTTCAACCACAAAAAGCAGAAAACTGGTAAAAAACATCCAGAAATTGAACTTTCAATAACTACATTAGCCTGAACCTCTTTAATTTAAAAGTAGTTCATGTTGTAACCTTGTTTTTTTTTTAGTTACCCCCTATGCATGATGCATGATGTTCTCAAGGCTGGAAGGCAATCAAATTGGTGTGTTCGCCAACTACTAAGAATTGATCCAAAGAATGAGATAACAAACAAGTTTGTACAATCAAATTAACCAGCTCGGTTTTTTTTAAAGTTTTATTTTAGTGCATACATTACCGGAGAATATTATGACAAGCCCTATGTCAGATAGAGCTCACTTTCTGTTACATCAGCAAAGTGAAAAAAATAAATAAATAAGGAGAGAGAGAGAGAGAGAGGGAAAAGTATTTATGATAGCATCGACCTTTGGCATACAGTACTGACACTTGCTGCTGCTATAAGGCAGGCAGGCTCAGATTCATACAAAGTAATAGTTTTATTTTTCTAATGGTGTTTTTTTTTAGTTGCCGGTATATACCTGTTATTAAATGATGATTGTTAAGATTGGGTGGAATTAATTTAAACGTGTTTTTTTTTTTTTTTTGCCAATAAAGCATTTATTTAACAGTGTGACTATTTATTTTTTAATTATTGTCTTTGATTAGCGATGTTTTTTTTCCCGTCTACTCTTCTGTCATTCTTTTTTTTTCTGCGATCTCATTTTCCAGGCCCGCTCTGTATTTGTTGTTAAATCATAAAAATGTTTATAAAGGGTAAATATTATGAAGTAAATGATATTGGATAAAGGTTATGAGGTTAATGAACACAATAACCTATGATTTTATTCTCACAGTGCAAAGAGTAACATTTTAACAAAGTCAAATACTGGAAATGATATCAAAGGTCATTTTGAACAGAAATATAAACCATTTTTGATCTAATGAATCATAAGTTAGTCTTCATTTTCAGGGTATATATAAACACACGTGTATGATGAAATATGTAGTAAATGTCATGCTCTTCATTGAACTCATGTAAAACATCACATGATTGAGATGAGGTGCAGCCATCCTCACAAACTGTGGAGGTGTTGAATCTAGATTCTTATTAATATCCTGTATGACTTCACTTTGGACATGCCTACATTAATGTGCATATTAACCATGTCAGTGATATACACTTATATCTTCAAATGTTGTGTAGCATTCAGTTATTTCTATAAAATACTATCTGGTACCTGTGCACAAAACGGCTATACACCTTTGCACTTGTACAGCAATTTGCTCCATTTTTGCATGTCGTTTTGTGATGCGATACTGGATAAATTAGTCCCCGTTTGTGCAAATGTCATGTCCAGTATGGCATGCATAGATGTGAATACCACCACGGTATAAACTGATATGGTATCAACATAGTGTTGTTAATATCCAAATAATCTCAAAAAGTTTTTAAGGTTATAGGAAGTTGTATCAAACTTTCATGTCACCTTTTAGCAGTCAGAAGTAATAAAGACACTTAATTGTGTGTTACACTAACAGTTTCAGTTTAATATGTCCATTCAGGGATTTTTTGGTAGAATTTTTATTCACTGTTTAATACCAAACCCTGAATCTCTCTGGATGTATACCAAAATGTTGATAGCATACACCCCCCTCCTTTTCCCCCTCCCCCATATACCAAAACTTACCAAATTACATTTCTTTTCTTCATCTGGAATACAACATATCAACAAAGATGGCCCAAAACATGTGCCAAATGCATTAGTGTTTTGTGGTGTCCTTGTCCAGGATTGCGCCCGGGGAGCTGTTCTCCATCTACTAGTCTGAGCTTGCATAAATATTTTGTGATATTTTGATTGCAATCAGTCCTCATAGACATCCAACAGAGAAGTATAAATAAAAATCATGACAAAGTCTCAACCCCTTATTCATGCCTGTACATATTTCTCTTTTATTTATTAATTTCGATTTCGCCAAATAAATTCATTAGGAATAAGTAGTATGAAAATAAGTGGATTAACTTATCTTTGATCAAGCTATGCGTTTATTAATTTCTTCTGCCTTGTTTCTATACCGTTTGACTGCAGGAATGTAATATGTGGTAAAAAAAAGATTTTGTTTACAAATGTCTGTAGGTAATTGTTTTTTGGAATTAGGGAAAATCAAATAATTTGCTGGTAAATAATTTTTTTTTCCCTCATCGCATTTTGGTATATAAGCTATTTACTTAGAAATAAAATATATTAAGCCTGTCCGGGCAATTAAAACCAGGTTAAGTATTATGAAACAAACCGATAACCAACTGTGATTTATATAAGAACCAAATTTCTTGGCTTTCTTCCCCTTCAAATTTAAAATTTAGAGAGGGGGAGTGGGGTGGGGGGGGTGGACTATGTGCATTATTACCACAGCAGACAATAAAGTGGTTGTGAAAGCAATTATTGACTGTAACCATAAATTGGTATTGCAAGGGAAAAGTTATCATAGTCTTTAATGCTGAGGATATTTTGAAGAGCATGTCCACTTTACCATATAACCAAGCTAACAGCCTAGGATGTGAGGAGGGGGGAGGATGGGGGGGGGGAGTAGATGCCAGGGATAGGAATTGGACAGGTGGGTAGCTCAACATTTAACATCTTACTCATCAATTCATCTCTCAAGGTATGTACAGCTGCGGTATTGGTCGCCAACCACCACAAATCGTGGTCCTATATCGGCAGCTATGACAAACTGTTTACATCCGATACTCTGCAAAGTTTCTGTGCTATTTGGAAGCACTTGACCTTTCAAATAATCGACCTAGCTGTCTCTTTAATGCGAGGCGGGAATTACAGTCTTTTAAAAAGAAAACGAAATAACATAGTCACAAACAAGTTTGTTCCGTTTGAAATAATATTGTAATCAGACTAATCCAGGTTATTCATACATCAGAATAGTTCGTAAGACTAAAGTGCGATGCCAATGGCTACCGACTCTTGACAAAATTGTCTTCCTTTATGATTATAAATTTATTGTTCATAACAGCCTACAGCAATTTTGTCTCATAGTTTATCAATGTACCTGTTCGCTGTCCCCCCCCCCCAATGTTTCCAAAAAACTATGAAAATCCATAGAACAGTTATATATACTTGCACAAAAAGGATGGTGGCACACCGTGTATACTGCATTCCCAAATACATAGCTTAGTCTCACCAGAATAGATATCCGGTCCAACGGACAATTCTTGTTCTAATAGAGAGTAGCTGGACTACTAGAAAAAAAAAAACGCAAATTCTACAGAATCTGTTTTACGATGCTACTATCCTTGAACTTCCCCCGCAAATCGTATCACACACTGTAAACAAAACAGAAAATCAGAGAACGTGAGGGAGAGAGAGATTCGGGCATGTGCTCAATTCCAGCAAAGCCTTTTTTCGTCTTATATCGTAAGGGTCTTTGACCAAGGATGACAAGCCGTGTGAAAACTATGTCGCACGGCCAACCTCCAGAGGTGATAATTCAATGTATGGTTTTTTTAAGAGGTCTATGACCATAGAAGGCCATGTTTTCCTGCGTTTCTATTCATCGTGAGGCAATCAGGCATTGAATTTTTTTTAGCTCGCTCGTTTCATTTTTGTTTTCAAATCGGCACAATTTGCGTGGTAATCTGAAAAGAATTTGGGTCTCTGTATACCCTTTTTATTTTACTGAAAATTCTTGAAGAATCTTGCCTGTTGGCGTGGCCCATCGTAGTTAGATATATCTTTGTGCAGCTGACTGGATGGGCAGCTGACTGACATATAAGTAGCTCTAAAAAGCCCTGGTTACAAAGTCATGGAACTTCCAGCCAAGAAACAACCCATTAAACCCCCCCCCCCCCCCCCCAAAATAAAGAGAGAGAAATTAAGAGGTTAAATTGTGAACAATTTAGTCAGTTAATCATACCAGCCATGCGGATAAAGGTATGTGAGTTTACATGTTTGTTGTGCTTGCGCTTTTGATACACCTAGGGTCTCTTTAATACCGGTTTTCGTGTACCCAACTTTTGCAATTTTTGTCAAATGTTCCTAGTAGGTTTTGCTTGGACGTGAATGGATATTTAAACAAGGGAGGGATCATGAAATAAATCTCTGTCAGAAGGAAGCTAATCGAAAGGTAAAAAGTTACTTGAAAGGATTGAGGAAGCTTGAAAGTACATAAAGCTAGAACTAGAGGAGCACAGAAATGGTGTAATAACAAAATGTCAAGAGCTACAAACCCATCCAAACATGAATATATATATATAGCTTGTACTCATTGTCCATACATATATATGTATGTATGTATTTTAGATCCTTCTGCAAGCAGGAACTCGCGAAGAAGCCATCATTGGCTTATCAAAGCCGCAAGTTGACCGATGTCAGTCTCTTAGATTCATATTTTAACGTCCATGATTATGAATTGTCAACAACTCTGTAACTGGACGACATACATTTTTTTGGAGTGACTCAAACTCGGGACCTTATGATTGAAAGGCACCGGCGTTAACCGCTGAGCTAAGACTCCCTGCATATGCTAAACTTGTTACAGTCATGTTGGTGAAGGTTTTGTTATACCACGTGTCAACTCATTGGGTAGGTTTTCTTTTCATTTCTCTGATTTGATTTGCATTTTCTGCCATTGTTAAAAGTTGAGACATTGAATATAGTTTAATCCACAAGAGTGTAGATTAGACAGAATATATAGAAATGGTTACATAAACAAGATAAAACTTGTGTTGTAAGGAGAATGGCTTAGTTATCATACATACTATCTCCATTAGTGAATCATACTTTTAATAGATTTTCTGATGGCTCAAGTTTGCTGGATATTTTCTACATGTTTAGCCAAAGACTACATCCTCATAGCATTTTGCATCGCGAAGATAGAAAACAACTTTCAAAGTTTGTGATACTTTGTAAATTATGCATCTGGCAACAGCAGAATGAATGAAGTCATCGAGGTACTACGGCTGAAAATTTTTATAATATTGCAATCATTAATTCACAGAAGGAAAGGAATATTTCCACCAAAATAAAAATGCATATAACGAAATTCTAACTACAGAGAACATTGACAGTTAAATAAACTTTACAAATGTATCAGGTTTCAAGGATAAGTCAACCAGAAGATTATAACAGCCTTAAGTCTAAAGTAAATCTTATAAGGAGCATTTGCCTGGATGACATTACAGATCCCCTACTGTATTCCAACTTACAGGAGTAGTTGATTTAGTTTGTTGAAAATAAGTTACATTGTGATAAACCATATCTCAAGTTAGGAGGAGCAAGATACTAAGATGGGTACCCGCACTCGTTATGGGGATCGTGCCATTTCTGTCGCTGCGCCTTCTCTTTGGAATGAACTCCCATTTCACGTTCCTGACTCTCCCTCCCTTTGTATTTTCAAGAGACAACTTAAAACATTTCTGTTTGATTCCTAGTTTCTCTTTGGTTCCTTGGTTTCCTTTGTCTCTTTCCTACTTTGTGAAACTCTTTGAAATGCTGTATTAAGCGCTTTATAAATGTAATTTATTATTATTAATATTATTATTATTGCAGTGTGGAATATTATTCATTTCATGACATTTGTCTGCCAATGGAATATCCATATAGGGTGTCCATAACTATTAACTGGCTCACCAAGTTCCCTCCAAGACCTTTTTTTGCCCAACACTGTTTCATATCTCTGCAATATTGACATACTATCTTTGATCCATATCGACTTTTTATCACACCACCTGTATACCACTGAAGGTCTTATGACAAAGGAAGTGCGAACTATATATACATGTATATATATCTAGTCACGTTTCATTTGTGTTTGTAAAACCTAGCTGCAACTGTGTTCTACCCTGTTGTCTATTTATATATATATTGTCAGTTAATATCTGTGTATTTTATTGGTCCTTTCTGCCTTCTGTCTCTTGGTATAGTCAGAGGTTATGAAAGGACGTAACAGAGGAACACCACTCATGGAGTACGCCTTTTTTTTTAATTATTATTTTTTTAATAAAATTTCAACGTTTAAATGAAAAAAAGTTTTCTTTTGTCCAGTTGGATTATTGGATGGAAATTTAAATTTGTAGAAAAAATGTGTGAAATATCCAGATATTGCTGAGCCTTTGTTCTTTAGTGGTAAACCCACTTGACGCATACAACAGTGTACATAGAACCAGTAAACACACAACAGAAGTTATCAATCAATTTGGACTTAAAAGCCTTCAAAGTTGTTACAGTGATATAATTTCTTGATGAAAGGCAGTGAGCTTGTATATTCTACAGTATGTGTAGTCTGCATGGTACTGGCCGTGTAATCCAACATCAAAAGTGTAACGTGAGGTACATGAAACGATAAATGTGTTATTTTAGTGAACTTCAAATGTACTAGGTGTATATAAGGTAATTAAATAGGCCAAAAACTTCTCCAGCTATAGGAATCAGAGCCAGATTGATTGTTATATCATAATTCTTATATTGGTAGGGTATCTGATCCTTTTTATATTTTGCAGGATTAAATTGGTCAGAATTATGCAATGTTTAAAACAAGAGAAAGTACAGCATTGTTGTGTGGCATTTACAAAGCTACCGGTGCCTTAGGGATATTTTGTAGACAGTACCCCCCCCCCCTATAATTTCTTTTGGATTGAGACAAAAAGCCAACATAAAAATTGTTGGCAGTAACAGTTGGTTACTCCATCTCCCTCACCTCCTCTCACCCACCCCTCCCACACCACTTCATCAATTTTACCAAGTTTTTTTTTTCTAAGATCTTGATTTCAGTTCTGACTTAATGTGGAAATATCAGACCGCTGTTTATACCATCATATAATAATAATAATAAATGAGACTTATATAGCGCCAAATCAGTAGACAAAAGTCACTGCTCAAGGCGCTCTTCCAATGTATTCCTCAACTAAAGGCACCATGTCAAAAAGCAAAGGTGCAGCAGAAGAAACTCAGCTCATCTTTGGATAAATTGATATCAAAGAACTAGAACTGCCAACCTGCATGCAGTGCGCTATTGTGGAGCACAACAAATAACATCCTACACAGCCTGGCTGCAGGAGGCTGCAGCCTGGCTGCAGGAGGCTGCAGCTTCCTCAGCCTCCTATACTTTTGTATGTATTTTAGATCCTCCTGCAAGCAGGAACTCGCGAAGAAGCCATCATTGGCTTATCAAAGCCGTAAGCTGACAGAAGTCAGTCTCTTAGATTCATATTTAACGTCCATGATTATAAATTGTCAACAATACTGTAACTGGACGACATACATTAATCTTGGAGTGACTCGAACTCGGGACCTTATGATTGAAAGGCACCTGCGTTAACCACTGAGTTTAACACTCCTAAGCTAACACTCCTGAGCTAACACTCCTACTTTTGGCATGGTACCTAAGTTATATATAAACTTAAAGCACATCAGTTTCATGTGATAATATCTCCTGGACTATTATTACTGTAATGTGTTGATATTTCATATTACTTTAACTGAAACTGTTGAAAGATTTCTGTATTTTGCCGAAATAAAAAAACATTTTTGTCTCTCAGGTATACAAAAAAAAAAAGCAAAGTACTTTGTTAAACTTTTGACAAGCACCATTCATGGTTTAACCATATTGCTTGAATGTTTTTATCAGATTGACATATTTGATAATGGGTAAGGTGAAATATTATTTGTAATTTTTGTAATATTTTTGTAATATTTGTAATTGGTCACCATGTGAAAACAGGTCAGGTGATCGTGATTGCAGATTTCAAGAATTTTACCAAACCTTTTTGAGCAATTACTCACAAGAAGAATTGCAGTTGATTCAAACTATAAAAGACACCTCCCCCCCCCCCTTTTGGGAATTTTTCCCCCTATCAAATAATGAACATTTATTTAATAGCCATGAAATAGTACCGAAGGGATTCCTTTTCCTATATCTTAAATTTAACTCCCCTATAAAACACTAGTGGCATTCTAGTGTTGACATTAGAAAATTAAACAATATTTACTGTCTTTTATCTTGCATCGTTATTTGGAACGCATGCTTTGTGACTTTTTATTGGGATCTTTGGACCAAATTTTGTACTGAAGAGTCACTGCAACGGGCTGCTTAAGATTATTGAAACCACTGTTCTAAGAACAAGAGTTCAACCAAAGTTGGATAGAATCTATTCATGTTTGTGACAGGAATTTAATGTGTTCAAGCAATCTTTCCATTCTTCTTATTCTCATGTCAAGATTAATTGTCACCCTCTTGAGGAAGAAAGGATTTGTCTCGCTTGACAGTCTTTTGATTTTTTTCAGATAGCATTTAGAATGTCTTAAAGGGATAGGTGACTTGTTTATTTTTATTGCTGTATTTTTTGTAAACCCATTTTGAAATCCAAGTTTTGAAAGTTATGCGATAGAAACAATTACTGTTGCATGTATCTTTTTAATTATTTTCTGCTTCATTAGTGTTGTTGTTGGAGGAGGGGGGGGGGTGGTGAATATGCACTCACAACTAGTTACATTTTTTTGCCTAAAATTACATTTCGACTATCTATAGTTCATGCCAGTTTGGGTTTGTGCTATGGAGTTCTTTGAATCACTCCAAATATTTGGCATGAATTAAGTTTCATCTCTAAGCAATATCAATTGATAATATAACCATGCTTTAGAAAGTTTAACATATAACTGGGTGGAAGCTTCGATTCGGATATGAACAGCTCTTGTGTATGTTTTCGAATAATACATCAGCCAGCCAATTTTTTTTTTCCCCCCCCCGCATAATAACGAAAGACGAACGAGAAAGACGAACTGGCATATATCATCCTTAATCATTTCCTAATAAGAATTCATTTAAATTAAAAGTTTTATGGATGTAGTGGATATCAACCAATTAAGGGAAAAGTACTCCTTCGTAGGTCAGGGTAGTTCATTAACATGAAATGAATAGACGAATGAAGTATTTCTTTGTCTGGTTATCCCGTACATGATTAATCGTTCCGAGCACCTCTCCAGGTTTTTAAACTCGTCGTGGAGCGCGCTGTCCGACCCACAATTAGACTCTTTGATCCGAATGTACACTGTCTGTGGTGCTACCCTCATTACAATGTTAAATTATCACTAGCGCTAAATCAGAAATTAAACATCTGCCTACATCTTATCCTGTGCATGACGTGTGAAATATAATTTTCACACTTCAGGGGTTACTGTTATAATTAAATCCTATCTGGTGACCCACACCTTACAAGTATCTGTACCATCACAGGGACGAAGATGAACAAAAAACAAAAAGCAGTAAATAGAAAAAAAAAACGAAATAAAAAAATGAGAGGAAAGAAAGAGAAAAACCTCGTCAAGCATTCCTCGATGAATACAGGATGTTGCGAAGAGAGAAGAGAGAAAAAAAAATGAACATTGTCAGAAGGGAAATCAACTTCTTCCTGTTGGTATCAACAAATCTTTTTGGTCGGGTCAAGGATGATCTGTAAGACATAATTCCCGATTCCTAACCTCCCCCTCTCTTTCTTACGTTCGTCATTCCCACCGACGGATTTTTTTCGTCATATAATTATTACCTTCTACTCGCCGTCTCTCCTTTTGTCCTGCCGCATCTCCCGAGATGCTACCTACATACCTACATCCGTCGTCCTCCGTGTGCTCGATGCTCAGCCTCCCAAACCAAGGTCCTTATCGTATGGCATCAATTCCTCTCGCTCTCTCACTCTCTCTCTCTCTCACTCGCTCTCAATCGAATCTCTTCTCACTACAGTTATTTCTAGAACTGCATGCTAGTAATAATGTTTATTCACGGCCTAGGGAGATTTTTTTTGTTGTGTAAGCAGTGCTGAATGTAGGCTAGTAAGTGAGTCGTTTTGGGCTTTTCTCTCTCTTTCTTTCTTTGATTCTTTGACAGTCAAAAAAAAAAAAAAAATAGGGAGAATAATGATGGACCTCTGTCTTCTATGCCTGCCTGTGTAAGGTTGAGGACGCCGACGTTTGGGTTAGGTCAACGGTCTCCCGAAATTCTCTAAAGAAAGGACCACGCAAAAAAAAAAAGAAAAAAAAAATACAATGCAGAAAGGTGCTGAACAAGGAATCAAAGAGAAACTACTATCAGTGAACAGTGTTAGTTCATGGTCTTGTGAGCTTTTGAAATTTTGAAGGTCAGCCTATGCGTCCTGTTTTTGTTACGAATGACTTGTGTGTTTTTCATTCAGCAACACTATATACAACAACCACAATATTTATGCAGCAGTCACAACAATATTGCAAAGGAATAGAGTAGTTAGTGTTAAGCCCTCCCTGAAAAGGAACAAAACCAGTCACGTTGGTGGCCGGATTCACTCGCAGTCGGAGGTTCTCGTGGAAAGGAGGTGTTCGCCTGCGTGGAATCACTCTCTGGAACTAGAATGTCGGAAATATTATCGATATATTAAACCTAGCTGCAACAATTTTTTTTATATATCGGCGAGAAAGAAATTTATCAGTTTTTATCAGACTGGAGTCGGGTTGGAAATAAGCTCTCGTTTTTGCTTTGGACAGTTGTTCTTTCGGAAAATGTGTTTAATTCCCTCGCAATATGATGTTACACATAAACGTGCAAGCGTGTAAGTATTCTTAGCCCAGGAGTTGTTATTTGTACCGATCTCTTTAAATGTGCGTGTACTTTTGGTCTGCCCTATATATCCCTCCATGACTCTTCATCCCACCCTATAGGTGTGGATTCCCCACATACCTCGCCCTCCTCATCTATCAGTTTATGGCTTTCTTAGTTGTATTTTTTTTTAGCATACTGTCAAACTTTATGTTAAGAGTTACATGTTATTGCTGGGGTAAAAAAGGCTTTCCTTTTCAAATTCATCAGTTGTATTTATTCTGACAGCTTCTGTGTTTTAAATTCTTCCTGTTTTTCCCTTTTCATATTTTGTTCATTCCCTTTTATCAAGATATTACTTAACCCTCAGGTGTTGTGAACATCGTCAAGTCGTAAAACCTGATGAAATGGCTCTTTCTCCGTTTGCTACACTTACAGCTTTTAAGCATGTAATTCTGTGTAGTCTTTGATCGTTATTTCAACAATTATTTTGGAAAATGAAACCAAAGGTAAGCATTTTTTCCAAGAAGGATTGACAGAAGGTGGTTGAAACCTGCTAAGAGCCATCACCACCAGTTAACTATAATAGTTCCGGCATATGACTGGATGGTGTTGTTTCGAAATATATCACATCCTGTTAATGGACTTGTCTTTGTTAATTACGGGTGAATTGAAAACTTTAAAAAGAAAATGAAACAACCGAGAAGGTAAACAAAAGAATATATTCAATCCAAATATACCAAGATCGTGTCCAGAAAATTGTCGATACAGGATGACAAAGGGAAAGAAAAGAAAAAATTACTTTAAGAACTGATTTTGTTTTTGCTCAAAGTGAGTTCTATTTCTTTTTAGTTTGAATAATAGAATAATCTTCTTTCTTTTGGATTTTTGTGATTGATTTGAGGAGTTGTATCACCAGTAAAAAATTATCCTTTTATAGCATTTACCTTTGAAATAATAAAATTTAATTTCTTGAAAGATTTGTAAACTTCTAAGAGAAGAAATCCTGCTCATACAAACAAACAAAAAGAAGAAAAAAGGGCAGTTTTCAGGATTGAAATATCATTCATTGCAAGTATTTTCAAACATGTAAGTGTATATTTGGTCGTTTCTGTTGAACAAAGAAAATTCATTTGAATTATTTATTTAAAAATATTATCTTTGGAAATACTTAATTCAGTTATTTCCCGTTTCACATTGTGGTAAATTGTTTTTCCCCAAAAATATCACTTACAAAATTGTTCTACAGTTCAAGAGTTCCACAATTTTCTTCAAACTGTTCCATGATTAGAAATAAAAAATTATTAAAATTATTAATTGGAATTTGATGACAATTGTTTTAAACCACTTTGCTTACAATTTTGTGATAAGTATTTGACGTGAAAGAGAAAAGGTACTTGCAGGGATAAAAATTGAATATATATGATATACTTATGTTTGTTGATTAAACAATGGGTATTAAATAGAAATTCATGTGGAAAATATTGACATAAAACTAAACAGGTTTACAATTTATTTACTTTCCCCCAAACAAAAACAACTTTGGATTTGTTGATGTAAGTGGTAAATAAATAGAAATTCAACTTTTAGGAGACAAAGTCATAGAGAAATAAATAATTCTTACCTACAGATTTTTTTGAAATGAAATATTTTTCGCAATAAAATATTTGAAAGAAAAGATTCTTTTAATTGTGCTATAGTTTGTGGATGCAAGTATTGATCCTTACATTTTGTATGCATTTAAAATATTCTTTGTATGTTTTTTATCCTTTTAATATTTCTTTGCAAAGTATTTTGTATTGAGGTCCAACTCCTAAAAGATGGAAGAAGTGAAAGCATTAACAAACACCAAACCAAATCTCCCTAAAAACTAAAATACAGAAAATATTTCTTTATCATTTTTCAGTGCAGAAGGCAAATAAAGGACTATGTCTAAGGTGTTGTTTCCCCCCTGTTGATGATCCTCTAGTTTTGCCTAAAACCACTTTCATATGTATTAATAATTAAATTATTCCTATATTAATATAGAAATTGGTTGTATGATTTGTTGATTCAATTTTTCAAATTTAAGTTTGAATTTTAAAATAGAGGATAGTTTGAAATTTGTTAATTTTGCTTTTCTAAAGATATTTTGTTGGAATGTGTTTTAGACTAATAGTTTACCTTAAAAATATTACTTGGAAAGACATTTTCATGGAATAAATATCATTTTTGTGGATTTATAAAAAAGGAAAAGAAGATTGAGAAGAAAAAGAAAAAAAATAGGCCTAAATATTAAATTCAATATTTCTAGGAAAGAGAATATTGAGGTCATCTGTTTTCAGTAAATCTTTATTTATTAATCTGTAGTTTGACTATAAAAGCCATTCAGAAGGAGCGAAGCAAATTTTTCAAATAACCATGGAAAAACTATATTATTATTATATTTTTGTTCAAAGAAACATCTTTTCATAAAAAATTCTGCAGTGTCAACAATTAGGATGTCAAAACCCTATTTGGTACTTTTAAACATTTTAATAGGAGCAAAACATATTGTTTTCAATTATTTGTAAAATTGCACACAAAAAAACTTACTAAATTTTGATTTCATCACTCAAAGTTTTATTGGAAATTGTTGAAATTTTCACTGTTGCTTCTTACATGTGAATTTAGGCTAAAATGAAAAGCGTCTGAGTGACAGAATGTTGGGAACCTGAGTGGAATTGTTTTTCAACCTCAGTCTTTCTTTGATCGATCCAATCATATTTCGAAGTTATGTTCTGAAAATTTTGTGAAATTTTACTGTCCAAACCCCAAAATAAACTGCATTTTACAGGAAAATTCTATTGTCTCAGTTGAAGACTTTACTTTCTCTGAGAGACATTTTGTACTACGAATATCGATCTTTTTATTTATGAATTCTGCTTAAAATTGATATAAAGAGTTTAATAGGATAAATATTCCTTCTTTCTTAGCAGAGTAGTGAAATCTCTCCACAGCTTTGTCCAAAACTTTCTCAGGTAGTGAAGATTTTCTATTCTTTCATTTAGAGCAAACTTATACACATATGTACATATACATATATAAATATACAAACTTATATACTTATATATATATATATTTGAATTTTCTAACTATTTCCGGTTGGTTTCGTTCTATATAATCACCAACCTGTTTCTAAATGTTTAAAAGGTGCTTTTTACTGGGATATTATTTCCAAATAATGTATTAGATGTCCAGTTGAAAATCCATTTTGTTTTAATCAAAGGCTATTTCCTCCACGAAGAATTATTAAACTAGAAATCACTTGATAAACACTGTAATTAAATACAAATACAAATTAAAAATTAAAAAAAGAAAACGTGGCTTCAGTAGATGTCGTTTTAATTTTGATAATCCAACGCAACTATGGTGTGAATTTCATTTGAAATGTTGTGTGAAAAAGCATTAATTCAATTCATTTTAGGTCCAAGTTCTGATATGAGTTCATGCTTTTACATTACAGAAATGAGTTTATGCTTTTACATTACAATATGATTGACAAAAACAGTAAACCAAAAAGTTCTTTTATTGGGAAGATATCATTCAAGAGCTCTATTAGTGTTCAGTTGTACCCTTAGGGGTGGAGGGACTGAGGCAGTACTGATACTCCCTGTCTGTCCCTCTCTGTTCTCCTTCCTCTTTTCTCCTGCCTTGTCCCCCTTCCTCTCCCTCCCGGCCTCCCCTTCCTCCCATCCTTTCCTTGAGAGAGGAAACAAGAAAAAGTTATGAAGCAGAAACAAACAATGATGCTATAGAGACAGAATGTAAGTCAGTAACAAAGGTTAGATTTAGTTGATGTTTTAATCTTGATAACGACAGATATTTATAGAGTATGTTAGTAGTTCTCCTTGTAATGGCTGGAATTAAAAGGCTAGCCTAAGCATCAAATTTATGATTTAAACTGGTTGATATCTTCAATGATATAATGTGCAATCTTACTGAAGATGTACAAACCATTCATTGCTTCAAATGGATAAACAGCGACATAGATCGGTTAAACTGGAAGAAGAAAAAAAACTTCCCATAGTTTCTATATGGAAATATTTATTTTGCTAAAACAAACTCAGTATAAAATGGCAGCTTTGTCATTTCTCCTTGCAATTTTTTTTTGTTTTTGTGAGTCAGTTATAAATATGTCCACTTTTCGTGCACCTGCAACATTCTGCACAATTGACGTCATTTTGAGCAAGAAATATCCATCTAAAATAGACGACATTATCAACAACTGCGTCAGAAATTGAATTCTACATTGTTTTATATGAAAAGGACATCCAACAGTTTTCTTGAAATTGAAAACAAAGCTGTTATGCATGCGTGTCTTGGGTTGGGTGGTTGTGAGGAATTGCTTTGCTTGTGTTGAAAAGTGTCCAAATGTGTTACTTTCAGGTGCCCAATAAGTGGTATTTAAGTTATTTCTGATCATAAACTCTTATATCAATAACATAAATACAAATAATCTTGTAGATGAGTGTGCTTATTAATTGCTATTGGGACTTCAAGCTATTGATATTCCAACTGACTATATCAGATGTTCCAAGTTTTAGATTATAAAATCAATGTACATATTCCATTAAATAGTTTAATTTTTAGTAATAAACTATAATTATAGTGATATTATTGTTCATCTGTCATCCAAGTTACAACTTGTAAACTTGTAATTATTCTTGATCAAGAAACTACCAGTTCCATGTTTAACTACAGAAAATAATCCCCCCCCCCCCCCACCTCCCACCAAAAAAACAATAATAATAAGAGAAAATAAAGGTAGAAATTGAATACTAGAGCTGATTATGGATTCAAATTGGAGCCATTTTCTTCTTCTTTTATTATCCCTTTTCCTTTTTCTTGTTCTCTTCCCTCCTGTTGGTATTAAAAAAGGAGGTCGAAAAACTGAATCTTCCCAAAAATGTGGTAAAGAAAACATTTTGCAAAGAGTGTATTCATTTGACAATAGCTCCTGGTTTACTATGTCAAATCTACAGAATATTGTCTCTAGGTCAAAGGTTATTTGTGCCTAAGGTCTCGTCAAAATATTTCAATTAGGCCAGTGTTTGGCTATCTCTGAACATCACACAAATATTCTTTTTCATAATTTTACCTGCGGCATCATAATTATTATTATCTTTATTTTTTTCTTTCCCCTACTTCTTTTCTGCAATATTCGTACCACTGTGGATTCTGTGTTGGGACAATCAAATGGAACGGAAAGCACAACACATTGTTGTGTTGGTTAAGACTTGCCATGATGAACCGTAGAGTCAGACTGTATGCATGGTGCACGAAATGAACAAAAAAAGGAGGGGGAGGGGGAAACATTTAATAACTCAAAAATTAAAACAGATGAAAGATATGTTTGGGTATTCTCTGTATTTGTTCCAGGCATTTGTTGATTGAAAGTAGTAGAAATTAATGACTAAAACTTAATTGTGAAAGAAACTGCCATCCTGTTTACAAACATTGAAATGCTACCAATAAATTAAGAAATTATTGGAATGTTTGCAAAGAGAGTTGACATTAGCTCAGTGAAGTATTGCAACATGTCCTATTTCACAAAAGAGTAATTTAAAAGAAAAAAAAAATTGTCAGTAGAGTCCCCGCTTATATCAACCCTTCCCACCTCCCTCCCCCCCTCAAATGGGGTAGTTGGGGTAATTATACTCTCTAGCTAAGCTTGCACCGGAAAATGGTTTTAGTACCGAAACCAGGTTTTTGCCGACCGAATTTCGGTACTATATTTTATTCAGTTAATGTGGATAATAAAAAGAGAGTCATGAAGACAGTAACATTTCCTGAATTTATTCTCTTTGACTTTACCCTATACTACGATCAAACTAGCCTGGGACCGCTTTTGGTAAGCATTCAAAATACGCATCTTAGCGATTGCGACACCTCTGAGATTTGCGATGTTTTCAATGCAAATTGGGAGGGTAAAAAAACGGTTGTGGAGCCAGATTCATTTTTTTTATATAGAAAAAACGGTTTATAGTTTTCACAAAACCGTGCAAACTTATCTCTTACCCATGTTGTTGTATACTTATCATACTACAAGTCTGTTTGAAATCATATAGATAACCATTGCCCAGATACCTTATAGTAGAGGAGAACATTTTTCATGTTGCAAATTATTGATATCAAAATGAGCATTATTAAACTGAAGGGAAAGAACTGATCTTGATATAAAACGAAAACTCACTTTTACTACTGTCGTAATAAATATTAAACTAGTCAAAGTAACAAAAAAATTATGGTAAAATGGACAAATTTTTATTTCAAATTGGCATCAGTAAAAAAAAATTGAAAATGTTTGAATGTATATTGATTCTATTAAAATATTTCCAAACTTATTGATTCTCTTAAAATTTTCCAAACTTCAAAAAGGTAATGTGGTTCTGTTCTTGTGAGAAGAGTGATTGAGTTAATTTATTCACTGTTGTTTATTCATATTGATAGGAACGTTTAGGGAGGGAGGCTTTTGATATAGAAATGTATCAATTGTCTTTTACGTGTAGCCTCAAACATATTTCCTTTGAGACCAAATATATTAAAATAAAATTTGATCATCATTTTCAAATCTATTTCATGATTTTTTTCCACCTTCCTGTTGTTAATCTTTCGTTATATTTTACGACACAAGTTTGCATCTTCTTGTCGGGATTTCTCGCTAAGATGAAATTCCCTGATGAGTTATGAAATGAAATTACTTAGAAGAGAATAAAAACGTAGATTTAATTTAGATTTGAGATGTTATTCGGCGATAATAATACTTTAAAACGGTCTTGGGAAGCCGTTTTTTGTTTTTGCATCCTTAGGTGAATTAATTTATTAAATCTACTGTTTGATTTTATTCACATTTTACTGAGTCTTCTGCTATGTGACTAAAAATAAAAGCAGGAAAAAAAAAGACTGCAATCGTTGTTGGTGTGGTATCTTGTTACCAGAAGAGCTATTGTAGAGGGTATCCCCTTGCAAACTGCAAACATTGACTTTTTTTCTCTTTGGGGGTCACACTAATGGTATAATTTTAACTTCCACACCCATAATTGGTTGACAAAGGTTCAGTGTCTCTCCCTGTACTCTACATACTTCAGTATTCATTAAATTTGAACTGTACTAAACAAGAAGTGTCAATGCACTTTTAATTATATCACTCTCTCTCCTTTTATTTCCTGTTGGTATAGATTACTGTGTAAAGTATATATAAGTAATAGATTACTGTGTAAAGTATATATAAGTAATAGATAACTGTGTAAATTATAAAAGGATAACAAAGTCTGAGGTTGAGGAAGTACTTTCAAACCATGAGTTTGTTTAACGCATTGATGCAACTTTCTTGAGATGTAAAACATAAAATTCACTTACTTTTTATTTCCTGTTGGTTTAGATTACTGTGTAAAGTATATATAAGAAATAGATTACTGTGTAAAGTATAAAAGGATAACAAAGTCTGATGTTTGAGGTAGTACTTTATTTCCTGTTGGTATAGATTATTTTCACTTAATTTGGATGAATGCACTGCACATTAATGTGTGATGTCCTCGATTGGGAAGTGGGATGCATAGAAGGACAACTTCAGGTGTAACTAACAAAGATAATATCTAAAATGAGTATAGGCTGCTACACATTTGTGTATAATAACTATCTAAAGTGCACTGTAGGATAGATCATTGTCATCCTCCCCATCCCCACACCCCCCCCTCCCTCATGATTAATTATTTAAATTAATTTAGTGATGGAAATTTGAGACTCGGGATTTCATCATTATTTTTGTCCGTTGCAAAATTCACTGAAACTATTTTTACCGTTTTATGTACTTATCATGTTAGGAATTTCTTTGATTTTCTTTGCTGTGTTGTTGGGGTACCATGAAGAAATAAGAACAAGATACCAAGATATAGTTTCTGAGAAGCATCGGATATCGATTTCTATTGTGAAAGGGGTAATCTATATATTTTTTTCTTTGGAGGGGTGGGGGGGGGGGTTCTGAGATATTCTGGCCATAAACATTGTTTCTTACCTGTTAGTGTGAGTCTCCTTAAGATGTCCTGTTACTATAGTAAGAGTGCTGGTACCATCCTAGTATAAATGAATGGTCATTCAATCTTCCATGTGACTTTGATGAATGGAAGTATCAGTGAAAGTGCGATGTACTTTAAAATAGAACAATATAATTCTCTGTAGCATTATTGGGATCTTCACAGAAATCATGGCAGTAATTAAATTATAAACTGTTTGCAAAAGTTTGCTTGCTGTACAATGAATATAATACATTAGTACATTAGCCACCACCACAAACCCCTTCCTCCATTCCTCCTCTGTCCCCTCCTACCCCCCATCTGCACCTCCTCTTCTTCCCACTTCCCCTCCTCCCTTCCTTAGTCATGGGCATTAATATTTTCCAATGTATTGCATCATGGGTCGCTTTCCAGAACAGAAAAAATTGTTCCCTTCCCCCTTTCACATCACAAAAACAGCTTCGAATCCTTGACCAAAGACAAAATTAATTAAAGGTTAAAAAATCTTTTCATCGTCTTTTCACTTGCCCCACACCCCTTTCCTTCCAATCCCTTTCTGAATATGTACAGGTATTTTCTCCTACAGTTACCCTATAGAGATGTACCAAACCTATATATTTATTTATTACAATATTGAATAAAACATAATTAGTTAGTAACATTAACAGCTAATTAACAGCTACAGTTACTGCTGCCACTCTATGTGGCGATAATGACTCAGCTTGTGCACTCTTTGACGAACACCATATATGCATTTTGTCTGATGAATTCATTAAAAATATGATTGAAATTTCAATGAGGTTTCTTTTATGCCGACATATGGCATTAAATATTAATCATTGGTAAACTCTATATATTTTCTTGTTTAAACTTTCAAAATAGGTGATATTCTTAATTTGGCTTAATTACCGAATCTTACCGGGTCTTCAATATAGAATGGAAAAAAGCCTGCATTCTGATGAAAATGCCTCTTGAGAATGTTATTTAAAGAGAATCTGTTAACTAACATCTTAAAACAAGCTAAGACAATATATACCAATGTACCAATATTCTAGAGGGCTTTTTCATCTTACTTTGGTACTTAGCAGAATAAAATACTACATGGGTGGAACAGTAAACATGTTGTGTACAGATGTTTTGCAGTGATGATATCTAACTTTGTTACATATGATAGCAGATTTTCCATATCGATATATATTCATGTTTTGTAGGCTCTCCCTCTCCCATAAACAAACAAAGAAACATGTTGTGTACAGATGTTTTGCATCGATGATATCTAACTTTGTTATATACGATGTCAGATTATTCGTATCGATGTATCTAATCTTTGTAGGCTCCCCACAAACAACAAACAAATAAACATGTTGTGTACAGGTATTTTGCAACGATGATATCTAACTTTGTTACATATGATATCAGATTATTTTATATCGATATATCTTATCTTTGTAGGCTCTCCCATAAACAAACAAACAAAGAAACATGTTGTGTACAGATATGTTGCATCGATGATATCTAGCTTTGTTATATATGATATCAGATTATTTTATATCGATATATCTTATCTTTGTAGGCTCTCCCATAAACAAAGAAACAAACAAAGAAACATGTTGTGTACAGGTATTTTGCATCGATGATATCTAGCTTTGTTATATATGATATCAGATTATTTATATCGATATATCTTATCTTTGTAGGCTCCCCACAAACAACAAACAAATAAACATGTTGTGTACAGGTATTTTTCATCGATGATATCTAGCTTTGTTATATATGATATCAGATTATTTTATATCGATATATCTTCATTTTTTGTAGGCTCTCCCAAAAACAAACAAACATGTTGTGTATAGGTATTGATATCAAGCAATGATATGAAGTTTTCCGTATCAATTGATTGTCATTTTGTTGGTTCCCCTACAAACAGTTTTGTGATACTTCATACAAGCCCCTCCCATTTCAACACTATTGTGATTCTTCATAAGCCCCTCCCATTTATTTTGATACTTCATACAAGCCCCGCCCTTTATTAATTTGGGAAACTGGGAAAATGCAGACAAGATAAATGGTTCCTGCTGCGTGCACTATGTTACTTCGGCCAAATATCATGGCGATATTAAAAACATATAATTTTGGTTTATTTCTAATAATCAAATTTCTCAACAACTCATAGGAAATAGAAGAAACAGCAGTTCAGTTAAAACAATTCCATATCAAATTACTTTGATTTTATCTGTAAAAATTCTTGTTTTGTGTTTGTTTCCATCAGATTAAATATTGTGATATCTAGGCATCTTTGACAAACGATAATGGAGGCAAACACTCATATCACCATATACCTTTGTTATTGTATAAAGAGCTTAACAACACCATGATATCAAAGAACAAATACTTTTACCATCAAATGAGCATTAAATGATAGCTCATTGTAACACAGGTGATTTAATTTCCCTACCAATGTCTACAGATTTGTCTTGGATATGTTTTAAATGTTGATCTCACATCATTGTGGGATGTACATAATTAATGAGTTAAAAACAAGCATAGAGTTTTGTTAAAACATCAGTATTGTTTGTAATATAATTTAATTTGTTGGCCTGACCTAATTTTCCAAATTGAATATATAATATATATATAGATATACATTTGCTTGCGGATACATTAACTTGTGTAGTAACTGAATACTAAGTTACATACCATCTTTGTTTACTATCTAGTACATGTAGGGTGCTTGTGTGAATCAATTGTGAACCAAATTCACACACAGAAAAAAAGGAAAAAAAAGAAGAAGAATAATGTGTGAGGAAAGGTTTTAATATCCAAACATTTGAGCTTTGATAGTTGATACATGTAATTAAATGACATTAATTATAAACATGCAAGAATATTCATGCTAAGAATCAAGGGCAATGAACAAGTGCACAGTGCAGGGCTTATACCACACTCAAGCTGATGTAACCTTTCAAGGGGTAAGAAACGAGGGTGGGTTCGTTCCTCTTGACTAGCCGTGCAGTTCTAATTCCCAGCTATTGTATTGCATTGTTCCAGCTTCATTGTATAAAATTACTGTTGCACATTGCAATTTCTGAGTTCATTTAATACCGTAACAAAACGGTTAGCCTGATGAATTGTGATCTGTTAGTTTTTACTGCATTTGTTGATTTTAGTGTTTGAGGTAGATGCATTTTCAGACAGTAGACAATAGATGCATTTTCACCCAGTAGACAGGCCGGCCAAACGATGGAATCGCGATATCAGGAATAAATGAATAAATCGTACTACTTCATTTGAAGTTGTTCATTATGCATGTGTCCAAACCTGTTTTGCAGACAAATTTCTGCAGACATACAATAAGCTTGTGATACACATGCTGTTAGTTGTAGGTAAGCCTCAACCATTGGTAGCTTTAGAAACAGCAACAAAGCAACGTATTTCTCAAGTCATGTGATGTTGCAACAACGGGAAAGTTACTTTGAAAATGATTTCTCATCCTGGTTCTTGCAATTAGTTGACCTCCTGTGTATATTTATTCAAGTTTGGCTAGTTTTGAATCACTCTTACCTATCCTTTCGCTTTGGTATATGAAATAGCAAATTTCATTATTTGTCTTTTATAAAAAAAACGGGTGGTAATCTTTTGATATTGTTTCAAGAGAGGGATAAAATGATTCGTAGTTTCCTTCAGTTTTGAGGTGGCACGTGCTCGTCTTTTTAAGTATTTAAGAAACTTTTCCGAGAAACGTCTCTCGTTATTTTGACTCGTCAAGGACACGGCTCATTCCGGCTAGGATTGAGAAGAATTAGTTTTGGATGATATTTTTGGTAAAAAAAAAAATGATTTAGTTGAAATGTCAACTTTTGTTTGCACTCTTTTTAATTCTCTCAAGGAAGAAAGAGCTTGAAATTTGAATCCATAAAAGACTTTCTTCTTTTAGTCAAATTTTTGTTGGTGCTCTTATCTTTTTCTCCAGAGGGATGAATGTAAATTTTGATTTGCCCCTCCGATAATTCAGCGGATTGAAAATGACCTTGGATATATGATCTAACTGGTCATCTGGTGCGATTAAAGACAAGGTGGAAACGCTTCAAAAAACCCTCCAATCTCTTACCTTTCTCGGAGGCCCACCTTCCTCTAGGCTGGTTTTTAAAATAACAGAAATTAGCGTTTATCTTCCTCGCCGAACGGACGAATAGGTCATTAACCTCCTTGTAGCCAATGGGAACTCTACGTCCACTTGGAAATGTACTTTAACTTGAGCCCGGTTCAGCGGTAATTTTTTGGAGCATTCGAAAAGCTCTGCTCATCCACTCACCCTCTTTAGGCATATAAAAGCAAGTTGCAAAAGAAAACATAAAACTCCAAATATTGCAATTTGTTTATCAAAAGCCTTTGACGACTTTGCTTACATGCGAAATTATCCTTAGCCTAGTAGGATGGGTCACTTAGATTTGTCCCAGCAGTTCTTCTATTTCCCCTGGGGGGTGAAAGGAGACCTGAAAGCTACTGGGAATTTGCTGTCCAGCTGTAAGTGAAAGGGGAGAAAAATTGCTCGTCAGTCCACTGACCTCCACAAAAATGGACGTTTGCTGATAATCGTGGAGGTCACCTCTTTGGCCAGTAATTAAAGAGTATAAAAGTTTAGAAAAAAAGTAAAGAGAAAAGTCCTCAGGGATTAATTTGAGGTGATAATAAAAAAAAATATTCCTAATGAGAAACCTTTTCAAGTTCAGATCTAATATATATATAGTTGCAAACCAGATGGCACTTTAAAGAGAGCTTTATATATTGGAAGTTATTATCCAGAGGGAATTGCAGTGAATCAGAGAAGCATATTTAGTGAAATGAAATCATCTGTATTTGTTGCAATTATTGGAGTTCATTAAAGACAAACCAATTAAGAGAGATTCCCATTGCCTGTTGCACTAAAGTGAGATTTATTTAGCCAATCAGTGCTATGTATGGAATATATAGCACTGAAGAACACTATACTATGCACAGGGCATGATCCAGATGTGCAGCTTCTATGTAGCCTACTCTTGTATGTAGCCTATTCATGCCATGCAGGCTGCTGTGTATTCAGGGCTACAGTGCGTGTGATTTATGCTGTGGCAGTTACAAGACCTAATTAGTTGTATCTTGTGTCAAATATAGAACTTTTTTTGCCCACAGTATTATGTAAAAATTCCATATACTTTTTGATTGAATCTCTGTAGGTACTGTCGAGCCCCACCCCCCCCCCAACCTCTCCCCTCTGAGGTCCGAAGAATACACCATTATTCCATTGCTCATCCTTGACAGCTCTTCAAATTGATGAACAAATCGAAGTTTCAATCATATCTAAGTCTTGAAATAGCTGCCATTTAATTTTTTGGCAAATTTTGATAAATAGCATTGTACAGACTGCAAGGATAAATAGATAACACAGAGAGGAAGATTTCATGTGCAAGAAAATATTAGTCAACAATGTTTTTGCTATAGTTACAAATATTATAGTTGATAAAAAAGATCAATTAAATTTTTGTGTAAACTGGATAATTTAGGCATCAAAGACTAGAAGGAAAAATGTGTAGTCAGTAGCCTTGGCTGTACAACTCATGGAAACTATACTCTCTGTTCCCCTGGCCTAAATATGGTACCTTGTTGATTTGATCACTCCCCAAGCCCACACCAACATTTCCCCTCCCTTCCCATCTCATTCGATGAATAATAGCAATCTAATGATTTCTATATGATAATAGAAAACAGAATTTCCTGTACTGTTGAAATAATGGCTCCAGATTTCCCTTAGTATACAAATAAGGCAAATAAAGAAAAGAAGCTGTCGGTAGTTGATCCCTTGGTAGCATCCTCATCCCCTCCAATCCAACAAATTCACATCAAGCTATTTTTATGTGGGACTCTGGTGTACTAAGATTCTGTTGTTTGGCAGTAACTTACGCTTCCCACCCGTTCCCATCTCCCCTCCAATCCCACAAATTCACATCAAGCTATTTTTATGTGGGACTATAACATACTAAGATTCTGTTGTTTGACAGTAACTTACGCTTCCCACCCTTCCCCACCACCCCTACAATCCCACAAATGTACATCAAGCTATTTTTATGTGGGACTATGATATACTATGATTCTGTTGTTTGGCAGAAACTTACGCTTCCCAACCTTTCCCACCTCCCCTCCAATCCCACAAATGCACTTCATGCTTTTTTATGTGGGACTATGGTATACTAAGATTCTGTTGTTTGACAGTAACTTACGCTTCCCACCCTTTCCCACCTCCCCTCCAATCCCACAAATGCACTTCAAGCTATTTTTATGTTGGACTACATGGTATACAAAGATTCTGTTGTTTGGCAGTAACTTACGCTTCCCACCCTCTCCCACCAATCCCACATCAAGCTATTTTTATGTGGGTCTATGGTATACAAAGATTCTGTTGTTTGACAGTAACTTACACATCCCACACTTTCCCACCAATCCGACAACAAGCTATTTTTATGTGGGACTGTGATAGATTCTGTTGTTTGACAGTAACTTTAATACACTTCCCACCCCTCCCACCTCTAGTTTGTGGTATTTGCATGCTACTTAAAGCTGTTGGAGATAGTGGCAGTAAGTATAGTAGGCCATTTTGTATTATGTGTAGTCAGAAGTAAAATGAGATAATATTGATGAACATAGAAATCTATAAATCAGTATCACTGTGTTTGTTTTTGCATCATTTCTCTAGCAAGCAGTTAAATAATACTAGTGGAAGGTTCAGTTTTGTCAAACATGTGGTGTTTCACTTAGTGTTTCTACCATCGCCAATATGTGTGATTTAAGGCAAGCAGACATTCCCAGCTTGCTGACATGCACATTAATTTAACCCAATGCTAACTTATGATTATGGGTCTCTATAGAATACCCTTTTTCTCTGGTTAAGAAATTTATTTGACATAT
>KN885909.1:0-13119 GCA_000934455.1 Apostichopus parvimensis | reverse complement strand
GAAAGGCACCGGCGTTAACCACTAAGCTAACACTCCACTAACACTCCACTAAATCCATAAAAATCCATGTGAGAAGATCATGCAAGGTATTTTACGGTACTATGCGGGCAATTAGCCAATTTTCCCCATATTATTCACTACATTTGTTGTGTTTGATTATCTCATTCAAAATCTGTTGACAGTTTATACAAAAAGCTCTTTTCATTTCCAAGATATACACAGTTGAAGTTTCGATATATCTGGGATTCATCCAACTTCCTTATTTTAGGCCTTAATAAGTTAACCCCTAATTTCGAGCCCCAATATATCATGGTATAATGTGATGTTCCTCTTTTCAAGGAAGGCAATAAAAATATATTTAAAAATCGGATTGAAACGAAGGTTGTAAAAATAGAGGAATTTACAGGAAATTATCCCTTTCACATCATCAATGTGCTTGATTGGCTAATATTTATTCATAAATAATGGACTTTGATGGGAGTTATGGCAGTTATTTTCATGATTTATAATGCCTATTTAGAGTGATTTTAGGTGTCCATGGGTGTCCCTCCCGAGTTTCTGCTGTATGAAACCTCAGTTTTAGTGAGCAATTTAAGACCTTATTAATCTTTGACATATTTGATTACCAATGATTCCGACCAGGAATAAAGGTGCATATCTCAAACCATCAATTTTTTTGTTGGTCTTAATGAAACTTAATGAATGAAGCAGCTTGCAAATTGGAGTCCAACAAAGAAAAAGAAACAAAAAAAATTCTCCATGTCGTTGAAAATAACTGGAGAATATTTGTCATTGTATCGTCATTCCCATTTGTTTGCTGATACAAGTATATCATATTATGTCAAGTGGACAGTGTAGTTAGTCACTCAACCTTTTTACTACATAAACCTGCATGTTTTTACCATGAAGCTTTTGACCCAGTTTAATCTTCCAAAAAACGTTTTATTTTTGTCTAAATCCCTATGAATAACCATGGTCCTCTTCATCTGATATTGCTTGAGGGGAATATCAAATGTAAGATAGTTGTGAATCCTAAACAAAGGCCTGCTTTAGTTGGAGGTTTTGCTAAAATAAAGATTACAAAATTGGTCTTAGCTTTTCCATACTGCCATATGGCCAAAGGGTTATAAAACCAGAGAACAAATAGTATTAAACGTCTGTCGTCGTCGTACAGGTCTCTCCTAGCAGGTCAATATAGCTGTGAAATTTAATAAAAGTTATGAATAGTTAATGAGGTTGGGTACCGTAAACATGGTTTTAGCAAACGAATAGCTGATTGCAAGGTTCTCATGTTGTAAATGGTTTAGCGGATTCAAAGTATATTTTATATTCACCCTATTCTGCCCCCCCCCCACCCATCGACGGATTGGGAAGAAGGAGGGGGGTAGGAGAGAGTCACGGAACATGATATTTAGTTCATAAATATTGTAGAGAGATCTCCTCTGTAATTATATATTGACAATCGATTAAGTTATACCAATATTATCCAAGTATTGTTCCACTTTATAAAATAACAGAAAAAAATATAAACTCTTTCTGCTTTTCAAACAATGATGAAATACTAACAGCAAAATAATATTTATTTTTAGCCGAAATATTTGTCAGCAAGTTATACCCGCCTTGATTTTTTTCTCTAGAAATAAATATTATCAGTGGCAGAGTTGGTCATTTACCTCCAAAGGAGCCAGAGAAGAAGATATTGCGGAAAGTAAAATTACACATGCCTGTACCGTTGATTATTTTGTGGAGAAAATTATTCATTATTGATTGGCATACAAATGAAAATATGGAGTTATTTTTCATGGTAAAAAATGTCGGGCCTGTTTTCCTCCTGCGTTGGCTGTCATTTAATCTTGTTTTTAGATCCCTAAAAATCAATCAAGTTTGTCTCTTTCCGCATCCCGTAAGATCAATGTTTTGGGGAGAAAGACGTCCTGGCTCGCATCGGGTTTCTTGATTACGGTGAAATCGAGCCCGGTTTGTCCTAGGCATACAGAGAGGTAATGTCGTTAAGTTGAGGTTACTGTGATCGCCGTCAAACAGGCCCTGGCTGGGTATAACTACATATCATCTGTTCTGGAAGTCGCTGCAGCAAAATTGCATGAATTAGTATCCTATTGATTTTTTTCTTCACTTACAAGATCTGTTAAGATGGGGACGGGATGTGAGAAAACAGTGAATGTGGAGGGATTGCCAAGTTCAGAAAGGAATGGGGTATATATATATACATCAGATTTGTGAATATTAGTGCTTTTGTGCTTGTTAAATGTTTCATTGTGACAAGTTTAAACAAGACAAAAATATAGATTACTGATGAAAATGATAAATTTTGTAATATAAAGCCAAAAAAAACATTTCTCCAATATAAATATTTGATGTTTTTTTCTTTGTTTCAGGGTTTCTTCAGACGTAGTCTCACTCAGCACGAATCTTACACATGCTCCAACAATGGGCAGTGTGATATTTCTCTCTATACCAGGAACCAGTGTCAGCTTTGTAGGTGGAAAAAATGCCTTGCTGTGGGCATGTCAAAAGAAGGTAAGCCAGCCAATGAGTTAAAAACAGTTTGTTTGAAAGAAGTTACTACTCCCGAGAGTGATCATTTTTGTCCCGATGGGGTCATGTGCCAGGGTGGGTAGGGGTATCAATTCTAGAATCATCTGTCACTTAATTTGTCATGATTTGGTTGAGGGTGGGTGGGGGATTGGGGGGGTTGCGCATCACTTCTGGAATGATTTTATTAATAGCATTTCAGCAAAACATGTGAAATGTTTGCATTTTATACTATTACTGTGACTGGGGTATTCTTCTAAAATTTCTTGCATTTTATCATTTTCCTTTAGAGCAGAATCAAATTCTGTGAGGTCATATGTAATGAAACATTTCATGATCTGTATTTACCAGACCATTCCATTCTATACCTCCTCACTGAAACAACAGAGATTGTAAGAAAAAAATAATTCCATGCAGAAAAATGAAATTATTGGAAGACCTTATCATACTTCCACACATCATCATCATGATAAGCAGAGTTTTGAGCCCTTTGACCAAGGAGACGCGCTTATGCTTACAATATGACAAGCACAGTAGCATCCAAGAGTCTTCCCAGATTGAGAGACATGAGTTATGGGGCGCTGATTTTACGAGACAGTTTTAAGGTTCTCAGCTAAGCTCGTAAACGAACTGAGACAAAATATGTAAAGGTGATGGACGGCAGGAGGGAAGTTTATTCTGTGTATCCCAGAGTTGGATGCAGTCTTCCTTGTTTTTCTTAGTTAAGGGGGCTATTTTCTGTGGTATGGAAGGAAGGAGGGTATATAGGTACTCTGTGGTACTGGGGTGGTTGTTATTGTGGGTGGTGGGGGGGGGGAGGACATCAGAGCAAGGACAGATGGCAAAAATATGTTATGTACATAATTTGGCAAAGACAGTAAGGTCCATAGTGCCATGAGTGGAAGTGAAGCTATCCTAAATTGTCACATATTATCCACTTGGTTTTAGTATTTATTAGAACTGGGCTACAGTGTGATGACATTAAGAGTTACATTACAAGTGGACGGGGTAGCTCAACTTTGGAGTTATAGCAACCTTGACCTGTTCTAACCACTTTTCAGGTCAATTGTTTTGGTTTAATAATGGCAGTTGTTAGGTCTTTGTGATCTATTTCAGGTTAACATCATTTCAGATAAAGTTTACTGAAGTATGACACTTTTATGACTGCCTTGAAAGACTTACAATGGTCCCCTGTAACTTCACACCTCTTTGATGAAGAAGAAAAAATGACACCTGGGTTAATTGAATTTTTTCACCAATGTCATGATTCTGGTGGCTACCGAAAGGTATGCAAGATCTGATGCAGGGAGGTTCTTTAAGAGCAAGTAATTCTAATTGGTCTGTATAGCTTCAGGAAGTCAAATCTTGTACTACTCCCAGGCTACTACTACAAGATGCAGTTTCTCTCATATATGACATGCCCTACTTCCCCACACTATAGGGTTCAGTTATATGGTCAATTTAGAAAGGTTAGGGTCGATGCAGGTCAAGGTTAGGCTTTGTTGGTGGAAGAGGAGGAGGAGGAACAAGTTTATACTGTTTGGGGTCTCCCAGTTGGTCCCTGGGGTCCTAAGTTGGCAGGTGACTACCAGTTAATGGTATGTGGGTCACTATTTGTTGGAGGTGAACCGTAAATGCATTTAACTATCTTAACCTGATCTAGATCTGAGATTGAGGAAAGTCTTGTATTATAATTGGAGGAATATTATTACTCTAGGTACCATTTGTTGTTGTGTTTTTCTGTGTGTCTGGGGGGGGGGGTCTTGTTCAGCTGTATGAGGTGTAGCTCTTCAGGGATACCTCTATTGTTTGGTTATATTTAATAAAACTTATTTCAAGTCGCTGGGGTAAGTTTCAGTAGTTCTTATAAACATATTGCAAGCACTTCCCTGAACTGAAATTTCTAACAATTACTGAAGGATTGAGAATGGTGTATTGCACACCTCAGTAACACAAATGCAAGGTTTTTGGCCAGGATTAAACCAAAAGAGCAAAAGAGGATTTCCATATCAAACATAGAACGGTCTCCATAGCACATTTACGAAGACAAATAATTTACATTAATTCTGCTGTTTTTCCTTACAAACTGACTAGGCATAGCATTATATACTTAGTTCAAAGAAGCACCAGAACATTATTAGGTACTAAACCCCTCAGACCTTGAGAAATGATTAACCATATAGGGACATATTCTTGGTCAGGGATGATCATTGTTTTCCCTGAATAGTATCCTATTTATAATATAGTCTAAACATTTGTAATTGTTCTGTGCCTGTAACACACCTCTGCATTGTTCTTGGCTAATACTATATTGGGATTTACGTTGGGAGCACATGACTAAAATAAAGACCTAGGAGGGGTAACAATAGCAACCTCTACTATCCTCTCACACTCAGTCTCAGGTGGGTGCCCTTCCCACCCATATTCAGGCTGGTTCACTGGGTATTTACAAGCTTTTGCAGTGATTTCCAAAGAGCGCTTTGGTGTTTGTTGTCCAGGAATAGCAAGCTGTCAGACTTAACCAAATGGGCCATAAAAATTCTTTGAAGCATCTGGAATTTTTGTATGCAATTAACATTGGTGGAAGGTTGTAAATCAATCTGTACACCAGCGCTTGTGATATTCCTGTAGGCCTGCACTGTATTAACATACCTCTCTGCACAGAGTCATTGCTAACTCTTGTGGACAGGCAACATAATGCCAGAGAACTCTACCCGCATTGACTGTTGACCTCAAGTCTGTTTGTCAATGACAGGTTCCATACTATTCTATTGAATATTGAGGAAGCCCGAGTGCAATGAACCTAGCAGGTGACTCCACCATAGACCTCTGAGGCAGGCTGCTGGGGCGATGTTTTATGAGGCTGTAAACCCAGAAGAGGCAGTTTACAATGATGGATGGAACAGCATTTCTACTGCTAAATGTATTTTGGTGTCAAAAAAAAATGTTTCCTTTAGGTTCAAGGTCACGTTGAAATATTGTCTTGGTAGTGAGGAAAGACATTGGATCTCTTTTTACAAGCAGATGGGGCACCATTAACACTTGGACCTGTTTCTCCTGGGTAGTGTTAAAACAGGGAAACAAGTTATCTTGAACTGAGAGAGCAGGAATAATTTGTGATGTTACATATGATTATAAGATATAAATATGTGGATTTCACCTGCTGTTGAGCATGTACAGTAGGTGTCATCTATACCAGTGCAACTGCAGAACCACCATTTTGACACTTAGACAACTTCAATGGCAAGTGTCAGAAAGGGGGAAAAGCCGGTGGTGTGTTGACTCCAGCTCGTTGCACACACAACCTGCACTTTTCATTCTTGCCTCCAGGATTCCAGTTGTTGCAATTGTCAAAGAGAATTTTAATGAATAACATTGTTCTAATGTCACACTACAAAATAACTATGAAAGTTATCCAGGAGAAATCAACAGTTTTCCCATCAGAAATGCTCTTCTAAATGTTTTTTTTTTTTTTTAATCGGGAGCTAAATCTGTACATTGGATAGCCCACCAAAATGTGAATTAGTGTAAGTTATAAGGCACTTAGCTTTTCTGACATGCACATGAGCCAGCTTTGCGTCGCACAATTTGCGTCGCACAATCGCAGCTACTGACATGCAGTCTCAAATATATGTTTTACAATAAATGTGTACAGGACATTGCTCAGTTTGAGATATATGTATGCATCCTCAGGCAGTGTGTTGATCCTTGTAATTGTTGCCTCTCGTCAATTTCATGACTCCACCAAACGATATTGAAAGGAATTGAATAAAAAATATATGTATTTGTGACTTAAAACTACATCCTAATGATGACTTCCAAAATTTAAAATGTCCTTTGAGGCATTACATTATCGCCGGAACATGCATTTAGGTAATGCAGTAATATATAACAGTCATCTGTGTTCCTCAAAGATATCAGCAGCCTACTTTTAAAGTGACCTTTCATTAAAAGTGCATTCATTTCTAAAGCATGACAAACTAGCAATTATTTGGACATCCCAGGCCCTAATTTACCCATTTATTTTTAACTTTTTTCCCTATAATTGTATAATCAAGAACTTACTTGTCACTATTGAGTATGTTACATTTAAACCAGATAAATGCCATTCGCATAATACAAATATGAAAGCGATGATCGCTGAGAATATTTGCAAAGAAAAAGCAAGAAAGAGGAAAAGAAGCAGATAAAACCAATCAAAGGTCATACCAAAAGCACACTGACATACTTTGTGATTCATTACAACCTTTCAGCAAGCCTGCGTTATAATGATGTAGATAAAAACATAGAAAACAATACTAGGAAAGCATAGCCTACATTTTATGCTTTTCGCACGATAACATTGAAACGCCAGTGAAGGTTGGAACCAGAACCAGGTGTCTTTTTCAAGGATCACAGTCTATTTTTTGTTTTATACTTTCATCTTTTCCATCAGAAGCAAGGGTACGATCATAATTGCTCTCTCTATGCATGTCCTTCATTTAGTCAAAATATACAAAAAAAGAAAACACAATTGATAGATTTTGCAAAAAATCAATACATGTGTCAAATATTGTGAATTACAGAGAACAACACACCATGTATGTGTGTAATAAGTAATGCCAATTTTCATTTTCAAAAGGTCATTTGATGTGCGCGGTTTAAGGTGACATACAAGCATTTGCCACAGCTAGAGTTACTCCCCCATCCTGCCCCCCTCCCCTCCCCCCCCCGCCTTTCTATGTAGATTCTCATATCATAAGGAAGGCCTTCTGTTTTATATAGTCTGCATTTATTCTCCCGAGCTTCTCTGTCATTGATGAACACGCTTTCCAGGAATTGGTTTGTGTTCACCATAATTCCATCAAGGCTGAGCCACATCAGTCTTGCAGCTTGGAATAAGACTTGAAGCTGATAATGTCGAGAAATGGAACTAAGAAATGCAACTTTGCTATTTTTATGGCAGTTAACGACCACTGTCCAATTGTGCAGTCCAGCTACAATATTCAAAAATGTTTTGGGATCAAATTCTGCACCATGTAAAGATAAGGTTTTCTTTTCCTGTTCACTTTTATTTTCAATCAAAGCACAGGATTATCCTTTATGAAAATCTACGAGTTATTTTTCTACAGGTTAAATTCTTCCACAAGACAGAGATTGCTAATTGCTAAATGGAAGTTTGACATTGAAATTCTCTCTTTCAAAGACCTACAGAGACGTCTGACTGGACCCGATTTTACAAACGTAGCAGAAAGAGCCATTTCTTAGAGCAGAGCTATACCTGCGAAAGAAGAAATATGTTTAGAATTGAGGATGTATTCTTAGCCGAGTCCAAATTTACAAAGACCTAAGTGGTAAATTATATATCTATCAAGTCACAGGTTGACATGGATATATTTTGTATAAATTATTTACTTCTTGTTTTTTCTATTTCATCCTCCAGGATCAAGACTTGGAAGACGCTCAAAGAGAATGATTGAGAGGATGCATGAAACAATCGCAAAGCAACAAAGTGCAGATGAAACCACCCTGAAACCACCGGCTGGCTTCTATGGCAACCATCCAGAGTTGTTCCCCCACGGAAAGTACGATGGCAATCACATAGCAGTCGGGGGTATACCACCTGGTCATCACCATGGTCCTATGATTAGCCCTCATATGGCCCGTGGAATGTTCCCCCATTTAGGTATGTCCATGCCCGTGATGGGCGACGGGCATATGACCCACAACAAATTAATGATGGATCAGTCACTATCAACCTTTATCAAACAGGAACTCGATCACGGTAACAATGACGATGAACGTTCGTGCATGGAAATGACAAATAATGATATACCGTCATCAACGGGAGTAGGTGGCAGCAGACATCATTCTGTGTCAAGCGGCAAAGACATTCATAACTCCTCGCCCGAAGGTCATCGTCAGGTTAGCTCAAATACTCAATCTCCTACTATATCCAGTTTGACTATGCCAAAATTCCCTTCAAAGGAGTTTCCTTTTGACAGGGCAGGGTTCAAACCAGGTCAAAGGTCATCTTTACCCAGGGAGCCTCTAGAACCCAACAATCATCAGTCACTAAGTACCAATGATGCACAAAAGCTGGAAGTTGACCTCGGAAATGGAACATGTAAAGACTTGCCCGTGGGTGAAATTTCAAAAATGTTAGCCTCCGGTCAGTCCGTCATTCTTATACCAAGGGATTCACCACAGAGCAATTCTGAGCGATCGAAGGATTCCTCCGTGCCATCTAGTCCAAACTTGTCAATGGGTGGCTCCAAAGAAGACAGCGAGCGCTGCGACACAAATCAGGGAGATTCATACAAAGATCAGTTTTATTCACGCGGTGAAAACCTTTCATCCAAACTGGAGAGAGAACTTAGTATGCGGAGTGGTAACTCCCCTCCTTATTCACATCTGGAAGCTGCCAATAGTCCCTACCTGAACTTTCGAGCTCTCGCTGCCCATTTACCTCAAAGCTTACCTCCCCACTCTTCGTTTTCACCTCACCCTAGCCATCTGTTTGCGATACAGCAAGCCGCAGGGTGGCAGGGGGCATTTTCTATGGCCGGCGCCAGAGGCCAGGCCCCGCCCTCTATCTTCACACAGCCGAGCTTGATGATGTCAGCGTCCCAGATGCCAGGCAGCTCCTTCATGCCGCAAATGTTGCACACGATAATGAACAAGGAGGGCGCTGCGGATAAAGAGTTAAATCGGGACAGCAGTTCCCCAAAGTCTCAACCGAGCAAGCGACCGTACCCCAATGACTCTCATTCTCCAGAACAAACCAAGAGCAGCAAAAATCTCCCTGCCAAATCAGATTTTCCTTCCTACCCAGATTTTTCCATGCTCTCCCCCTCCATACCCTCTCCGCTGGTCAATCTCACCCCTATTCAGTCACCCCTCATGGCAGATTTGGCTATGCAGTTTGCAAATGGCATGGACGACCGGCCAGGCTCGGCAGATCCCGGGAGAGAATCGCTCACACCGGAAGGGTTTAACATCAATGAGCCCTTCACACCAGAAATGGAAGAGAAATGTGACAAGCTGGTAAATGCAATCAACAAAGCATACCATGATACATGTTACTACACCTTCAGGAGAATCAGAATGCTACGCAAGAAGTATTTCAAAGAGCTAGGTGAGGATGAGACCCTAGAGAAGAGGGTAAGTTCAACAAATCTTTTCTCTTGAGGCTTACTAACTTTTTAAGGAAAGTTTCTTTTTATTGTAAACAGGTTTTCTATTTTTCTGGCAGGTTGGTTGCCATTTACTTGATCTACAAATTTGTTAATACTTGTGGACAGGAAAAAATGTTTCCTTGATAATTTTATTCATACAAAGGAGGGCAGCCTTTCAAAACTGTAAAGAACAGTATTAGGCAAGCTAGCAGGAATAGGGGGCAGTATTTCTCTTTAACTAAAGGAAACTTCATTAATACCCACACAGTAACATCACTAGTAATCTTGCTCTTGTTGGGGGGCTCTTTTATAACAAAAAGGGACAGGGTTTAATCTTGTAAATGATTTATTTATATTTGATAAAATTTGTATAAAATTTCTGTAAATCACAATTATTTCTTCAGTTGTATTGTTCTTCAAACCTAACATATTTCTCAAAATATTTCTCTTCATTTTTTTCAGCTACAATCAAGGTACAACCACGACTGCACAAAGTGTACCCCGCCGGCAGGTTTTCCAACCTCTGAAGAACCTCCAAGGGAGTTGGACCCTAAAGATGGACCAATCTCCAGCCTTAAGATGTGGAACTTTTTCTCCAGCAAGTTCACCAGCCAAATCACCAGGATCGTTGCTTTTAGTAAGCTGATCCCAAACTTCAAGAGGATGGATCAGGAGGATCAGATTACTCTGATCAAGAGCGGCATCTTCGAAGTCCTGACCATCCGTTTCTCGACCGTAGTCGATATCAATACAAACCTTGTCCATTGGTGGACAACGGGAGATACTTTTACCCTGGAGGATTCCCATAAGATGCCCCTGGGTAACCTCTTTGATCTTCTCTTCAACTTTGCTCATCGGGTTAATAAGATGCTGCTGGATGACAGCGAATATGGACTCCTCTCCGCGCTGGTCATCATGTCACCTGGTAAGTGACAGTAGTGAATCTTAAACTTCTCTTCAAGGTTGGTGGGTGGGGGAGGGGTGCATTGGAAGAGTGGGATCTAGTTAGGTTTGCATTTGGGTGGGTGGGTGGGGGGATGTGGGTGGAAGTAGGGCAGTGAACACAGACTGCCCTGGTAATCATGTCACCTGCTAGTTTGGGTGTGGGAGGGGTGGATTCAGAGTGAGATGGCAGTGAATATGGACACCTTTCTTACTAATGGCCTCAGAATAAACAGCCTTGGAGGGAACCACTAAGGGACCCAAGTGGCCTAAAACACCTGTAAAGGATTCTCTAAAGACCCTTAGTTAAGTTTCTGAAGGTACCAAAGTTGAGCCTACCACTAAAGAGGTACCACTAGGGCCTTAACCGAAGTCAAACGGCCTAAATAAACTGCTAGGTGAATAAATGAATCCTGTATGCAAGAGCTAGACTCATGCGCAGGAACCCATAACAAGGTATAAGCCCAAAACTAGGCCAGTAACCACCTGCATAGGAGGAGAAGACCTCCCCAAAACACAGTTATCTATGCAAGCAGCTTAAGACCAAGTCTCCCAATGGAGAAACAAGGTCAACTAGGACATACCATACGGAAGGTATCGGGGGAACTGTGCAAAACCTGAAATCCCAGCACATATATTTAGACAGTGCTACAAGTTGGTGTAGGAGAACCATGATCCTGACAAAGCCTAGTTGAAAAAATAATGGCCAAAAAGAAACGGTAAAAAATGTAGGAAGATAAAAATCCACAGTAAATCATTCTGAATGATGAAGGATGAGTGATGAGTAAGGGGCTGTGTCTCAGAAGTGGGGGCACAGTGCTAAAATTTAGTTTAATGTAGAAAAGAGCAATGTAAATGATGGACTCCTCTCTGCACTGGTAATCATGTAACCTGCTAAGTGACAATGAATCTTTTCTTTGTTAAAGGAGGGTAAATATGAAAATATCTTTGAAATTATTTGGTACTGATTCCACACAACAGACCTTCATTCGTTGATTTATATATTTTCTTATGTGGGTACTTTTGCTTTACAGATCGACCAGGACTGAAATGTCGAGAGAAAGTTCGGGAGATCCAGATAGACCTATTGAGGGCGCTCCAGTTTGAAGTACTGCGGAACCACCCCGATGATCAAGGACTGTTTGCTCGACTACTGACCACAATTCCCAAACTTAGAGAGATCACTCCAGAACACACGAGAAGACTCATGGATCTTCAGGTTCATCTACCGGGCGTTCACTTTCCCAAGTTACACGCAGAGGTTTTCAACCTTCGTCGAAACCTGATGAAGCAACAACAAAACGCCAAAGAACTTGAACCTAAGGAAGAAGATGATACTAAGTGACCAGATTCAAAAAAGCACAAGGAAGAAAGTTAAATGGTAGAAAAAAAACGAGAAAAAAAACCACACTGCTGCAAGAATCTCTTTGCCTGAGCTATTTCATGATGTGGAAAGGAAGGTGTCATGAAAATGACATTGTCATTTCTTAGACCCATTAATTAGTCGGTGATCCAGAACCATGTTATAAACTGTAAGGTTCAAAACAAAATTACACATAAACCTTCTGTGGCAATTTTTTGTTAAAATGTTTAAAGCAAAAATATACAATGAGATGTCAAGCATTCCTAAACACTACCGAGTAACAATTTATAAACACGAGAATGTTTGAGAGAAAAAAAAAGAAATTGAAGACGAAGAAAAAATCCATCAATCATTCTTCTTTTTTTTATTTTTAATTGGGTTCTTGCTAAATTATTACAGGTGAAATTTCTTCAGGTGGTTTGGTCTAGATATATATTTGACAATCTCACTTGAGCTTTGATCGGTGTGCTACTCGATTTCCAAAATGTTTTGCTGCTATATATCAAGTCTCCTGTTTCAAAACCTGCATTCAGGCGGATAGCGTGATGTTAACATTAGTTTCCACAGAACTGTCAAGGCATATACAGTAACCTGAAGGACCATTTTCCTTTTTCTGAGGCCTTATGTTTTAAATTTTGTGGATGATGTGGTAGGTTGGTCAGCAGAGCTTATCAAATGCTAATAAAACCTTTTATGTCCAATGATGACGTTGCTGACGACAGGAGGCAAGTTAAAAGGTACGGACTTTGTTAATGTCCCTGGATACAGCTTTCTTACCTAGGTATTTCATACCCCTGGGGAGTATAGCTCTTGACAAGCAAGTTTTCAGCAGTGTGTAATTGTTTGACAGGTTTTTAACTGTGTGGGATTGCTTCCTTCTTAAGAAGACTTCACATATATATATCTATATATATATATATATATCTACATATATATATATATATATATGTATATATATCCGACCACCATGAATATTTACAAGTGTCATACAACTTTTACGAGTGACAGAAATCGGTGACACAATAGTTTTTCACCTGCTGTTACAATAAGTCAATCTGCATGTGAAAAGGAATTGCTTGACTCTCATTACGGGGGAAGTCATCT